>JAOVYX010009107.1:0-34670 GCA_035668315.1 Drosera spatulata | reverse complement strand
AAACATCAATGATTGATCTAAGTGACTCAAAATGATTCAACCATCGTCCCTACATTTCTCTTAACCTAAGTAATCCATCTTACTTTTTACTTTTATTTTATCTTCTTTTGATTAATTAGTTTAGTTTAGTTAATACCTTTCAAACAATTTAAACACTCTCCCCCCATTCCTTAGGATAGTAACTATTTTAAGTTTGTTTAGTTGGACAATCGTCATTTCCTGTGGATTCGACCATTACTTCCACTACTGCATTAATTTTATATTCTTAGAGTGAAAGTGAGTGAAAGTAAGGGTCTACGACAGCACGTTTCAGTTTAAAACAACCTCCAAAACAATGGCATGAAAAATTGATGAAGCTATATTATCTTATGGTTTTGAAATTAATGATGGAGATAAATGTGTATATGTGAAACAATTTTGTGATGGTGCATGTGTCATTCTTTGTTTATGTATAGATGATATTTTAAGATTTGGTAGCAATATATATGTAATAAATGACATTAAATCTTTTCTATGTAGTATATGTGATATGAAAGATTTTGGACGTGTGAATGTTATTTTAGGTGTTAAAATGATACAAAATAACGACGAGATTATTTTAACATAATCTCATTATATAAAAAAATTATTAAAGAAATTTAATTATTCTGATGTTAAACCTGTATCCACAGCTTTTGATCAGGAGAGTTATTTTCCACTCCCCACATAAGTTTAAATGCCCATTACACTCCCCATTTCACTTTTACATACACATGACTCCTCCCCATCTCAATTTAGTTTTTCATTTTACCCAATATTACCACACAACCTACACAATTCCTCATTTATTTTGTCCATGTCATTATTCATCCGCCTTCCTCAAATTTCAATTTTGAAGTTTAATTTTGAATTCAGCCCCCAAATTCCATTTTCTCGCCTCTGGCTTCTCCACCACCACGTGTCCCCATCTCCATCTCGTCCTCCCCTCCTCTCCGCCTCTTCTCCTCTAGCGTAAAAATTTACAACCACTTAACTACATTCAATTAAAGTTCACCGTATAAGTTCACGAAACCTTAAATTAAAATTAAAATGAGGAAACAAAGACGAATGAAGCAACAAGAAAAACAAGGGGAAGATGGAGTAATTTAGGTGTCATCAACCCAAAAGAAGAGGAAGAAGAGTTCATCAGAGAAGAGAAAGAAGGTCGAAACTGAATTTTCCTTGTTAAAGGACAAGCAATATTTTTTTGAAGACAAATCGAAAAGCCGATTGCTTTTTTGTTTTTGAAACTTGTAATTACTTCTAGTTTCAATAACTTGTCTTTGGATGTTGCTAGAAAATATAAACGTTGTGTGTTTTCCGAACTTGCGTTTTTGGAACATACCATTGCGACTATTGCATTGTACAACAAATTTCTTGTGATTCGTTCTTTATGTACTACCACTTTCAGTTGAAGTACTACAACTTTAGTTTTGATTAATTTGTTTGTTCTTTACTGTATTGTTCATATCATATATTATTACATATCACCTTTTCATACTGAAGCACATTGTATACTAAAATACATTTATATTGCTATTATTTTAAGTATGTTGGTTTTATATTGCGAAACCATTTAGAAATAACAGATATAATTTAATGGAGAAAAATATGTTGGTTTTATATTTCAAAAATAATTAGAAATAACGGATATAATTTAATAAAGAAAGTGAATATGAGATGTAGTGTATCAGGGAGAGAGACGAAGAAAGGGGTCAAAATGGGGATAAGATTCCCTTGAGAAATGGTGATTATTGAGTAAAATGTGAATGGATTTGATATTGGAGGGTGAAGTACGTTAGTGTTGATGAAAGATGATTTAGGGATTTACTCTGTTTATAGATTGCTTGCTTTGTTTGGATTTGTTGAATACTGTCGTTTTTATGTTAGATTGAGAATATATATATTCTTGTAACAGGAAAGGAGAAGGCAAACCTGGTGACGCCACGGTAGATGGAGCTGCGCTTTCCAGCAGTAGATGGCGGCATTCGGCTGATCCTCTCCTTCGCCGTCGATCCCCACCCCACTCCTCCTCCCATTCCTCCACATGTCTTCTCAGTCCTCTGCATCCTGACCACCACTCCGACTCCCTCTCTTCCACCGACATCTCCACAGCTGCCCCCGAGATCGCCGATCTCCGACACCGACGCCATTGAAGAAGAGCGATTTGATTTGTTTCTGTGCGCGAGTTTGTTTTGTTTTCTGAATTTGTTTGGCTTTTGTTCATATGAAAGGATGTTGTTGTGTGGGGTGTGTGAAAGGACGGAAATGGGGTTGGGTGTGTGGGAGGTCGTCCTAGAGAGCGGTGTAACGGCTAATATTAGGTGAGGGGTAGTTTGGTAAGTTGGCTTATGTGCTTTTGTTTTTTAAACTCCGGAGACTGGGATACTGCCACCGGCCCACCGCACTACCGCAGTGTCTGAACGCGTCGTTTGAAGACGCAGAGCCAAACAACATTTTTATTTATTTTTTTATTTTTTGGTCTTTTCAATCGTTTCAAAGAACTATAGTAGTCTAAGGACATGTTTAATATTTTTTTTATTTTTTTTATTTTTTTAATCTATTAATTAATGAAATAGAACTGTTTGATATCACTTTTATGTTCTGTTACTCAAATGGATGAAACAGAAAACAGAAAATTAGAAAAAATGATTTTCAGTTTCATCTTAGTGTAATATTAAAGATTCTCTTTGCACAAAATTATTTTATTTTGTGAAGTGATTTTGATTTTCGTTTATGATTTTTTATTTTTATTATTGATTTTGGTTTTTTCAGTTTGAATAATAATATCAAATAAGCCCTAAATTAAAAAAAAATCATCCAGTTTCAAAATAGAAAAATAAATTGGGTAAAAGTAAAAATTTCACTTACTTTTAGTACCCTTTAGGATCCGTTAACAGTAAACAACGCCTATGATCTCAAAAAATGATATTTACAAAAAAAAAAAAAATGATCTCAAATCTTCATATTACAAACACACTACTCAAATCATATAAATTTTTTAAAAACATTATCCAAATCATATGATATTTTTAAAAAACTCTATCAAATCATATGATATTTTCAAAATAATTATTATCGTTAATAAAATTATTATCTTAAACGATTTTTAATTAATTAATTTTTTTATCTAATCTATTCATCAACGTATCTTTTAAATCCATTTATACAAAACCTATTGTTTCACATTATTTCATCAATTTCGTCAACTTTTTTGTTTATTAAATCTTATTTATCTTATTAAATTTCTTTGATTTGACCATCCAAATCATAATGATTGTTCTTTTAAATGTAAGGATGAAAATATTAAATTAGGAGAAAAGAAAAAAAATATCAAAAACTTTTAAAGTCAATGAATTCATTAACGACAATCGATATTATACAAATTTCATAGGATTTAAATAATATTTTTATAAATATGAAGATTTAAATGATTATATATAAAAACTTTGATTGGATATTTTTATCTAATTACCCTTTTCGAAGAACTTTACTACGCATGACTAATGAGAAAGAAAAACTCTAATACAAAATTTTACTGATGTGATATGTTGGTTAAAAACCATTAAAAAGGACTGTAGCTCGGGATATAGTACATGTAACCACTGAAATGGAGGACATTAGACCCAAACAAAGAGAAATTTCTCCAAAAAGGAGATGAACTACAAAACTTGCGTCGAAGAATCGTCGGATACACGAGCTCTGCAATTTCATTATCTAATAACCTAATTAGGATATTAAATGATACCAAGTAATCTTTTACATGGGTATAAATAGAACAAGGGAAATGGCATATACGAAGGAGGATTTCTGATTCCGACCGAACTAATTCACCAGCTGAGCTCCTTCAAATAAGCGGATTCACCATCTCATCGTCAGTATGCCAGGATACCCAACTTGTGACCGAAACTATGCTCGGCATTGCAATGTGAATAACACCAGAGGAGGAAAGAACTCAAACCACCTTGGAGAAACCGATTCCATTCAAGAAAAGCACCATGGTCCATAGAGCATTTCCATATTCATCACAGATTTCATGGTGCTGAGATAAACCAGATCATCAAAACATCGAGTACTCAGCTCCTGTTGCTGTCTTTTCTTTTACCTGGTGTCTTGAAATTCCTTCTCCTCTTGACCATTGCAGGTCTATGCGCCTTTTCTGTAGATTTATGGACGAACTTTCTCCTGTCTCTATCTTTGTTTCTATGTCTGCTTGGTGCTGGCCAAGACCCGCCCCTTTCCCTCTTATTCGAGTTCCCAGGTGGACTAGGTTTTCTTCCATCGGCAGCCTTGGGTGCCGTCCCTACTTCGATCCCATTATGAATCCCCCCGCCACGAGCAGTAAGATGGTCTTTCTTGTCCAGGTGGTCATTCCTATCTCTCTGCTTCCTCCTCTTGTTTCCATGAGACGATGGGCCATTTTCTGTCATGCTGCTTTCCATTCCCCTCTTCTTCTGCCTTAAGGATAAAAAATGGAAACACGTGATGAAGCTAAATACAATAAATCATCAGAATATGAGCCTGAAGAGAAGTCGATTCACAACACTCATCCAATTAGCAGTTCATAAACATAAGGTTAAGGAAACAATACTAATACCGCTTTACTCGTATTTTAAATTTTTAAGCGGCAAGCACCAAACACAAGATAAGCGGCAAAAAGCAAACCATAAACCTTTGGATATGGAACATACCCTTTAGCAGAAGAATCTCCAGATTATGTCATTAATGTGTAGGAAAACACACATCATTTTTTTATTCTAAATATTTGTTTTATTCCTCTTATATTGTCTATTTTATGTTTTTAGCGTCTTTTTATCCTAAATGTTGGTACTGCAGTGTTTCCATGTTTTTGACAAATTGGCGTAAAGTTTGGAGCAAAAATTAAGAAGAATGAAGAAAATGACAAGTCATGAGCTCAAAAAGCTGGATTTCACGATTCATCGTCGTCTCACGTGCTTCGAGAGTTTATACGGCAATCTATCACAGCGTTTAGATGTCTTATATAAGTTTCTAGAATTTTTGGACGTCGTTTGGCATTTTATATTAGTTTTAAGGATTCTGGAACAGTGTCGCGGGCACCGTAAGCTAGTGTCGCGGGCGTGACGCTCTGGAGGTCACGGGCGTGACGGAGAAAATCAGCAGATTCCACGTTTTTTTACCTTGTCGCGGGCGCGACTGACCTGGTCGCGGCCGCGACGTGGCTTCAGATGCAAAACATCAGATTTCAGCCGTCGGATCGATTTGATCTCAAACCATCGCTTATAAATACGTGTTCTAAGGTTGTTCTAAGCAGAATACAAAGGAGAAAACGCTCAGGGACGGCAGAGACGATCAAGGGAGACGAGACGCAAAAAGGACGAGCCTTGGAGGGAATTTTGAAGAGTTTTCATCCGCAAACGTATAGGATTCCTTTGGACATTAGTTTGAAACGCTTTGTGCGCTGTAAAACCCTTGTTCTCAGTAGTTCAATCTCTGCAGAATGCTTGTTTACATTGTCAAGTTCAATTCCATTCTTTATTCAATGCTTATGTGTGAGTAGATCATACGTAGAAATGCGTTGATGAATTTTGATGACCTTAGATCATGAGATGTTGGCTATATGACAGAAACCAGAGGTGTTTGATAATGAAATGATGCATGAAACCTGTTAGAATTATCATATAATATGTGTTTATTAGATTGATCACCCAATATACATAGGTTAAAGCTATCAATAGCGCTAAGTGGTTTTGTTTAGTAGCTAATTCATATAATATGATTTAAGCTAATTGTCATATACAATCAATGGTTTCATATGCATGTAACATGATTAATTTAAGCTAATTGCTATGATTATTATGAACGGTAGTTCCATGTTATGATTCAACTCTTGTGTTTAAATCATATTTGAGCTAATTGAAATGATTTAGATCTCTTGAGTTAGTTTAACTATCCGAGCTAATTGAAAGTTAGAAGCTAAGGAACGTAGTAAGTTAAGCCAAAATTCATTACAGCCATTCTATATTAATCATTACATCTAAAATTCAGAAACATCCATGATTGATCTAGGTGACTCAAAAGGAATTCAACCATCATCCCTACATTTCTTCCACCTTAAGAAAACTCCTCTATATCTCAGTTTTATCTTAACTTCTGTTCGAACTAGTTAGTTTAGTGTTAAGTAGTTTCTTACAACAAACTTCCAAACCTTAATTTTCATATTTATAATAGTTCTTTATAGTGACTAAGGAAAGATAAATAATATTGCGACCGTCCCTATGGGTTCGACCCTTACTTTCACTACTGCATTAATTTTATATTTTTAAAATGAAAGTGAGTGCATATAAATTCTAATTTAACGTACCTACGACAGCACGTATCAAATTTTGACGACGTTGTCAGGGACGATGTAATTGTTTCAATATTTTTATTTTATTTTTAGTCACTCAAAGTTCTATTATTCTAGGAAAATTATTTTATTTTATTTTGTTGTATCTTCGTTTCTTTTAATTTGAAATAATAATAATAATAATAATAATAATAATAATAATAATAATAATAATAATAATAATAATAAAATTCAAAAAGAAATTTTTGGTGAGATTGTTGATTCTGAATTAATTTTAAATTGATTTTTACTATCGCTTATAACTATCAATCATATGATGTGTTCAATTACCAATCTTACGATAATTCTTACTCTCAAACGTTAGATGAAATTGCCACAATGATTGAAGAAATGAACAACAATATGAATCATAGGCCATGTGAGAATCATTTTAATATGGAACATCAAAATAACACTTGTCCAACTTTGTCATCTTATGGATATTCCACTCAAATGAATATTTTTCAGCAACCATTACAACCACAATTTGGATATAATGTTGATTATAACTATTATAATGGTGGATGGTTAGATTATCAAAATCATCATGAGGGATATCAAGATCTTAATTCTTCAATGTCAGACAATTCTTTGGACTTTTCATAAAACCATTTTCTTGACCATCTGCATTGTCATTCCTCAAGACCATATTCATAAGATTCAAATTCTATGTCTTTAGAAGAAATGGTTCAAACAATTGTGCAAAACCAACACCTTATTCAAGAAGAAAATAGAATGTTTGAAGAAGAAAGGGAGTATAATAAGTGTAAATTGCAAAGTCAAATTGACGAACTCAAATCTATATCATTTTCAACAGAAACTCCAAACTTCGAGACACATAATGCATCTGAACAATCACAAGAAGATGAGAACTTAACCATATTTAAAAATCATGAAAAATTATCTTCAATTGAGAGTTTTAATCAAATTCAACTTGAGGATGATTCGGACGAAAACTTTGATTTACCATACGAATATTTTATTGAGAAGTATGGTAATGATGAAGAAATTGAAGGTCCGTGTGAACTTTCTAGTGATGATATTAATCTTGATGCTTTACAAAATTCATTGAATTCCTTCCAGGAATTGACTAACTCAAGTGCCTCGAGTTCAAATTATTCTCAAAAAAACATCTCTAGTATTGAAATATTGAAAAATCAAGTCAATCAACTTACTCTTGAAATGAGTGAATTAAAAACTCTAGCTTTCAATGAAATTGAAACTGAATATGATAAGTCACAAGTACAAGAAGATCTAATGATAGATGAAAATATCGAAGAAACATTGAAAGTGGAGAGTTTAGGACGAAATGAGACACAAGATGAGTTGGAAGAAGAAATTTCAGAGCTAGGATGTGATGAAGTGACCGAAAAAGATTTTGAATTTGACTATGATGAATTCGATGGTGCAAACTTGAAAATGAATATTGATGACACTTGTTTTGATAGTCAATGTATTACACTTGATGATTTTGTGGAATTGGAAAAGTTTTTGAATTCTCATGATAAATTTGAGCAACATGATTCTGAGTCAGAAATGTCAAAAATCTCTTAGCATGGATCAATGTTCGTTTTTGATATTCCTATTAATGAATTTGAAACTGATCAATCTCACTCAAATATTTCATTCTTTGAAAATCTTCTTATTTCAATGTTTTTCATGATCATAAGAATAGCTATCCGCCATAAGGATAGCTATCAGTCATCGTTCATAGAATTGGCTTCCTTTGGGTTCCTCTTCCCATGGCTATTCTGCTCACAAATCAATTTATAAATATCAAAATTAAAAAAATGGCGAATGCATCCTCTTTTTCTTCACAAAAACCTCACTTATATTCCTCAATTTCCCAACAATATCCTCATTTTCACCCCCAATAAATAGATACCATCCTTCCACAGCATGACAACCAGGTTGCAGTCATAAGTGCTGATCACAACCAAAAGAATTTTTTGCATCAGGAGAAAACATCATTCAAATGATGCACTAGAAAAGTGATCAAATGGCTTATCATATTGTGCACACACCATACACAACTATGCAATCAAATTCTTGGGAATGTGAAAGCAGATTTTTGCAAGCCCAAACAACACTTCCTGGCGAGTTTTAGAGAATTCTGTGATCCTAAAAGGGGAGAGATGGACACAAAGTCAACTTTGCAAACCAAAACAATGATCAAGTATTATTATTACATAATACTCCCTCCGTCCCATGAAAATTACTAACACTTGCTTTATTTGGATGTCTCATAAAAATTATAACAAGTTCTAATTTGATAAGGAATAACGTCAAATCAGCTACAGTACACCCACTAAATCCTCTCATAGCTGTTATAGTAAATCGTACTTTTAATGTTATTCAATACAAATTCAACACACATAAATTCCCGATTCGGGTCAAAATGTAGCAATTTTCGCGGGACAGAGGGAGTAATAATAATAATATAATAATGATAATAATAAAACAATGATCAAGTACAAGAAAAAGCACATACCTGCATGACTGTCTTGAGAAGAGGCTTATCTTTAGCGGGGGTTAATGTCTCGACTGCAGGATAACTGCACTTATCAGGATCTCCAGTATGACAATCACCTAGCCATTATAACCACATGGTACATTGTAAACCCTTTCAATTGAAGCAGCAGGGAACAGTTCTCGATCAAGCAATATCACCTTTGATCTGAAATGATGCTTGGAAACAGATGACCAAGGGATGATTCCCACGACAATATCTGATAGAAATTCCTGCAGATCTCTTACCAGAAGGGATGACACCAATACTTTGACAAAGCCCAAAGCAGCCTGCAATGCAAATAATAAGAAAGTACCGATGAAAATCTTCTTCGTCCAAGCCTTTAATCTGCTAGGTGGGGACAGCTAGAGTCAACATTTTATCATGAAAATAGTCCAAAATTTTTGCTTTAGTTACCGGCTATCCAACAAAATACTCGCAATTTATTTGACTTAAAAGTTGAATCTGACAAGGAATGTATTCGCATTATTTGTAACCAAGATCGGCAAAAGAAATCCAAGAAAATAGATTTAAGAAACTCACTTTGAGAATTTCAAGAGCTTTACTTTGCAACAAAGCTAAAATAGAAGGGACCAACTCTGGTACTGATGAACAGAGATTAGGCGCCTTGTACACCAGCAAAGACAGAGCAGAAACAACCCCGGTAGTAATCTGAGGAGATGATACAGAGAGATATCCCACCATCTGGAGGAGAAGAAACAGATTAGGAGCAAATAGAAATCATAGATCAGCATGAAAACTGTGCACAGTCCAACAAAGTAAAGGAGAAGTAACAAGAATGACATATCATGTTAGCAATGCAGCTCTAATCCATTCGAATAGCCAATAGCAACAAATGCAGAGTTTTGCCAACATTTCATAATTTTAGCGCGCAGTTCAGAATCCTAGTTTCCATGTTTTGTGTCTTACTATGATTATGTCTAAAGCGCCGCTACAATCTCACAAATGACGTAAAGTGACAATTGGCCTAGTACACATAAAGGAGATAGAACAATGTTTACAGAGTCTATGCCTATTAGTCGTACATGGAGAATGGTGATTCACAAAGAAGACCTCCACGTTAAGATTAAGGTCTGTTGTCGCTAATATTGTTGCTACATGTCCATAAAAGCTGGAAATGATCAAAGCTTGAGGGCGAAAACCAAGGGGAAAAACTGTAGCTAACAGAGAGATAAAATTTCAGGAGCTTACCATGCTAACCAGATTGAAGAATGGCTTGCCAGGCTTATTGGATGATGGCTCATGCAAGCTGGAACTTATTTGTAACAGCACATCATAAGCTTCTTTCCTGGAGTCTTCTTCAGGCTAAATAAATTGAAATCAGAAAACATCGTCAGCACCTGCGTGCGCAAACCATAGCCACACAACCACCCACACAAGTAGTTTCTTTATGATATGATTTTTCATCAAGAGAACCTCTAAAGACCAAGTGTTCGAAGAGAAAATAAGCAACCAAATTATAGTTTGAAATATATGTACTCACATTCTTCGAAGCAAGTATAACTTCATTGATTATGGCAAAAGCCTTTGTGTTCTTCGCACCTGAAATGTTCTGCATTGCAATATTTGCAAGAAGTTAAAAGATATCAGTTCAGTAAAACCATAGATCAGAGATATGAAGGAAGATGGTGGAAGATAATAAGATTGATGTCAATGCCATCCACTAGAATAAACAGGCGACACCTATTTAACCCAACAATGAATTAGAGATTTTTTTTTTTCTTAAAGGGGCACACGTAGTTCCACAGCATAGAAACCCGTACCATCAACCTCGCAGGATATGCAAGATTTCTAAAGAAATGTAATAAAATATGGCACTACAATACTATCCCAGCAAATGTAAGCAACACTTGGCCTCATTACACAAAACTCACAACCATCACTCAGGTACTCGGTGATAAAAATAAAAAGTGAAAGTACTCCACAATCATAAGATTGAAACCAGAGAGTATAGATAAGTCACGTTCAAAGAGCAGCAGATTCACAGAAAATGGCTCGAGCAAGGATAACCACAAGTTTGAGGGAGGAAAGACGAAAAGATAGCAGCACATCTACCTTTAGACCATGCACCAACAGGATTTTAAGGCAAACAAGCCTATTTCTCAAGGAGTTAATATCAGAGGGAGCCTTCAGATCAACTACGAAATCAACCAGATCATCATACTGAGAAGAGCAAAATGAAGGATGTTCCTGCGATAACATCAAGAACAATGAGTCCAAAAAGAAGTACATCAAAGACATATACCCTGGGGTGCTGAGATAAAATTCAACTCAAACCTCCCAAGATCCAGCCCAGTACAATGTAGGCTTGGCAAAGGCTCGTACTGTCTACACCCTGAATAATACTGACGACTCAGTATGCAAATGGTATCGAAAACATAAATCATTGATAGCATGTATTAAGCAAAGTACTACCCTCAAACCATGCTTTGCCAGCTTAAAGATTAGGCTAACAAGTTCCTCATCAGTTCCCTCCACCATTAAGGAAGCCAGCTCTAACATCAAACACCTGGGTAATATCAAGTGGAATAAATAAACCCCACAATAAAGCACTAGTAAAAGAGCATTCTTAAAAGTAATTCCGCGATGGAACTACAGAACCCATCCTCATCTTCATACCATCTTTTATTAGCATCCCTACCCCTTATGCAAGAATAAATATTCAGAAAGTAATAAAAATTTACCATTTCGAAGAATTATTACTAGCACTAGTATAAGATGATTCTACTTCAGGGGCTGCATCTGTCGAAACAGAACTTCCGGATTCTCCGAGGCCACATTCTAGCTTAAACCTCTTACGGGAGGAACTGATTATTTTCTTTTTCACTGATGAATCTGATATTGAGGCCAAGCATTGGATGGCTTCCTGAACAGAAAAGATACAACTTCAGAACAGACGAGCATACGTTGACTGTTAAAGAGAACACACTGATGATGAAGAGGTAAACTATGGCCCACAAAAATTTAAACAACTAATCACAATCAGACAATATTTTAACTTCCTTAATTATTGTATTATTTGTGGAACATACAAGTTATTGATAACCAGCAAATTTATCACCCACTGTCTTCAACTGAACTCACCAAGTATTCGGAAGGAAAGGCAAATGTCCATTATTTTTTCTTTTTTTTTCCTTTTTAGATTTTTTCTCCTTTTCCTTTAATCCTTTTGGATTTGATAAGTAGTGGATTGATCATAAGTCCTGAGAGGAAAAGGCAATGGCAGAGAGGGTGCATCCACTTTGAGAATTTAGATACACCAGCTTTGTATGCTTTTTCTCTGTTTTAATACTAACTTTTGCATATCACCAAATTATTGCAACTTTTTGCCACATACCCCAACCTGCCAATAGCAAACAAATTTTTTTCAGAACTCATCAGACGTGTAAAAATAAACTCTACCATTGTACCAAATATTTACAAACACGATAATTCAAGTCTAACAAACAATGTAACCTTAATCCAAAATGACATCAAAGAAACAATCCACATCGACAAAAGAATTAGCAAAACAAATTAAGTTTTGAGAAAAAGTATCAGCCATCCTAGGAACTTGTCAGAGAAAAAGTATACCTTCAAATATGCCCTATTTTGAGGTGTTGAAGAAAATAATTTTGATGCTAGAACTGGTAGTAGCGCCCCTGAGCCACATGAGATTGCCTCGAGGTTCCTGGTGGCTGATTTCTTTGAGTGTGGCTGCAACTTCCTCTTAACTACTGCAGAATCAGTTAATGACAAATTGTCCATGACCTTGGGGAGTTTACTAGTGCCATCATCAGGCTGAAGCACACATCTGTTTTGTCTCACAAGTTCCTGCCAAGCAAGACCTAAATTAGTAAAAATGAATCAAGAGATCACACCAAACCACATCATTCTCAGGAGAACCGCAAAAGTAAAACACCAATTAAAAAAAAGTCACTTCAAACCTGCAATGCAATAGAAATATCTTCATACGCGGATGAATCTTTCTGAAGTCGAGTAACAAAAAGCTTAGCAAGAGTGTCAAACTTCAGAGAAATATCAGTGGCATGACGGCAAATTGCAGGCAAGAGACCCCATAAGCCACGGGCATGAGCCTGCAGTTCTTGTGCTATTATTGATTTTTTAACTGAAAATACAAAAATAAAATAAAATTATACTGCAGATATGGTAAACCCAGGAATTGAATAATACATCATGCACAAGCCATAGATGATCCATGATCAGACAGGCACATTATTTGATGAGTCATTATCATATTTGAAATGATTTGCACAAAAACAAGATATCCATCATGAAATCCACCCAATGTATATTTTCCTCTTCCAACCCCACCAATCACGACACAGCATACAAAAATACACCAGTTCCTAACTGATAGATAATCAACAAAAATAAAATAAAATGCAGCCAGTCCATTTACTCTGTAGAAGTAAACGCCGAAAAAGAGGTCGCTAGCAACTAGGCGACCGATGATTTATATTTTATTGGGTTTCACAGGAAACTAAAAAAACATCGTTCAGGATACCTCGATCGTCCGAGGCTCCCAGCAGGCCAACAATAAAACAAATTTAAACGAGATCTGAATTAAAGTTGAGGAGTATAACCAAGTTCATGCCTCTGAAACAGACAAAATATCTAAACCAAAATTGTACAGTTTTAAGGTATTGATCACCATCAACAAAAATACTGCAACATCTTCGAGGGCAGCACAAAAAAATTCCGCAAACACTAGAAATCTCGAGTCACTACATCCAACTACATCCAAACTAAGTCGATACCATAGGATAGAAGCGATCTATAAAAAAAGCTATGACATAAAGATGGGTCAACCGAAACAGGCTGTGCTATTACCGTCTTTAGAGACCTTCTGAAAAGATTCTGACAAGCCCACAATATGCTCCAGGAAAAACTGAAGCGATGTCCCAATCGTATACTTCTTCAGTACAGGTATAAGCCAAGTATTCGAACAAGCAAGGTTCTCCTCATGAAAGGAAATAGGTAAAATGCTAAGAATATTTTCTGGTCCGATGGCAATAACAGCACATCCAACACATTTCTCAACCTGTAATAAACAAAGGGACAAAGCAAGCACATGAGTTTCCTGCTACATGGTGGATATGGTACAACCACACAAAATAAAAAGTCACTCAGTACTAGTCATATGACTCATATTAGTATGGACAGAATGCAAGAGATGTTAAGTCTCACATTATATATTTCAAGGCTTACCAGCAAAAATTAGTCGAAAGAGCTAACACAGATAGCATCACCCTAACATAAAGTTACAAATGCTAGCAGATGCCTGTAAAGAGGCTTATCAACTAACCAAAGAGCATTCATATGAAAAAAGAATCCAACAAAACAATTGGTGTGAGATTTATGCACCAGCTAGAATATCATTTAGCATGTCACCATGAATTATTTGCTTATCTATCGAGAGTATAGACATCGTCCAGGGAACATAGAAGTCTTCTTCACTGGCAAGAGAGCACCTCTTTTCTCCTCTAAACTGTCATCGATCGATTCATAATGAAATGCTTATCGTTTAACTATTTTTATTTTTACTATTATTCTTATTTTTATTTCATATTTCAAAGTTATGCTTACCTTCAACAAATCCTATTTTTTCAGGCCTGTTAAAAAAGGAGCAAATTTTAAACACTAAAATCCATTAATTGACAATTCAAATCACTTCTAATGGGGTTTTCTTTATTAGGATGCACATCATGACCATTGCAGCCACCTTCTTTGAAACAGAGTCTCAGACTCTGAGATGGAGCAACTTGCCAAACCTAGAGAGATTACCACAACACTGATTGCCTAAGGGTCCAATCAACATAGTTACCAACAAATCAAAGCAACAGAGCAAGGAAAACTGAATGGATACTTACATTAACAGTATCCAGCTTCTTGCCATTTACGTGGACCATAAACTCGGCAAGATTGAGGACAATCTTCTTCACATAAGAAAAGAAAGTATCACCTTGAAAATAATGAATCATGGAAATGATAGTTACAAGTTGCTTAAAAGGGTAAAATATAGGAATCTAAAATAAGCTCTTGAAACTAAATATGGTGAACATGATCCAGAACCAAACTACAGGACAATAACCAAAGAAGAATAGATTTTTACTCAAACATTGGATCTTAAAAAGAACAGAAACATATAAAGATTTAAAAATTTATTCAGTCACCAAAATAATAAAAAACCAACCTAGTGACCAAATCACAAGATAGTAGCAAACTCAATACAAACTATGGACAATCAAAATCCGCAATAACAACAAACAATAACAGACCAAGATTGTAGCAACCTAGTGACCAACCAAAGTTAATAAATAAAGAAGATATCATATCCAGCACGTGCACATATGGAACTCCATCAAAAGATTCCAGCAGTCTCTCAAACACAGAACACACAGAGGCCACTGCATTTGACTCCATATCCTTGACAATTTCATAATTGATCGTCTGTGTCCCATGGCGGTCTGCACGAAATCTCTCAATAAGGGAGGAGTATCTAAGCAACATATCACCCATAACAAATAAAGAAGCTGCCCCTAGCCTCACCCTTACCAGAAATAATTCTGACCACAAAATGTGCATTCATTGGGGAGGGGGGGGGGGTGGAAGGGAATGCAATCCATGAATAAGGTCGTTACAAAAAGTTTCGGAAAGATTACCTGCTATTGGGGCAATGGTCGCTAGTAGAAAACGCTCATTCCATTTGCTTGTATCTAGTAAGAAAAGAGCACTCTTCAACAACTGTGCTGCACCGAAGGCAGTGTCTTTAGGGATCTTTTCCGCCACTAATGGTGAAAGGGTGACTATAATATCTTCAGCTACTTGACTTGTAACTTCAGCTTTGGAGCTTTCAAGGAATGATTGAATGATGTCGAGAATAGGTCTGTTAAGAACTGAATGCGAGCCTAAAATTTTAAGGAGTTCAGAAACTATTCCCAAAACTGATCTTGCTGGCAAAATGTGGAATTGTGAGTTTCACAACATTTAGGGCATGGACAAACTCTGACTGCTCAGTCACTAGTAATCTCTCACCAGTAGACTTATCCGACTGTAACCTGGTCACCGGCGCCATGTGATTACTCAACAAAGACGATACCCGCTTTGTGGCCTTCTTTTTAACAGATGGGCATTTGAATGATTTAAAGCACTTCTCAAGACAAACAAGTGCACATTTCCGTACCTAAAAAAGACAATAAGAATGGCTTGCTTGTGAAGATTCATCCCACCGGAATAGATAAAATGAAAGAACAATCAGCATAGCACTCACCGAGAACTTAACCAAGCACTCAACCCCAACCCTCACCTTCCCCCAATCCTCACAAATCACAAAACCCAATCAACCCTCCCAAACACTTCACCAATCCCGTCTCTCCTCCCACCCTTCTCTCCATCACTCCCACCACAACCTCCACCGCCTCCGCCGCCTTCTCCACCCCAATCTCACCTTCCCCAATCTCCCACACCACAATCCCCAACAACGTCGCCAGAGCGGAAACGGACTCCACATCGTCCAAATTGTTAGAAAGTGAGGTGATGGCGGCAGCGAAGTAGGAGAGTGGAGTGAGGGGGAGGGAGTGGGAATGGGAAGTGATGATGGAGCAGAGCGCCGCGGCGGTGGCGCAGAGGTGGCGGTGGTGTGCGGTCGGGGAGGCGGATAGCGGGCGAGGAGGTGCTGGCAGATGTCGGTGGTTGGGGTTGGGGTGAGTGAGGTGATGGTGGCGGCCGGCGGCGGCGGCATTGTGGTGGCGGTTAGGGTTTGGTGGGGGAACGATCCGCTTAATTTGTGTCTGTGTCAGGCGGAATATAATACTCCAGCCGTACCAAAACAATTACTCCAACTAATAGTGATAATTCTTTTTTTCAATTTCAGGGTTGATTTATCTTTAACGAAGTTGCAAGAATTTGGTAGTTCGTAGAGTCGTGGGGGTGACGGAAGTTCTAAATCAAAATCGAAGACGAAGACGAACTCTCCCAAGGAACCTTTGAGTGCAGTGGCAAATAAGGATCCTAAGATGAATGAGAAAATGGTGGTTGCATCTTTATCTTTATGGTTAAGTTTCAATCATAAGAAATATTCAAGTGAAGATAAATTGAGTGTTTATTTTTTTTTTTGAATTCTTGTAAAATGATGTGTTAAAACTGATGTTGTATAGTCGATTCTTGAATTTTTAGTTTAAGTTTTTCCTATTATTTTTCAAGTGATCAAATAGAAAATAAAAAAAAAATATAAATGATATCAGATTTATAGTGGTTTGTCTCCAATTTGGCAGGAGTTATATTCACTCATCATACACAATAATCGCATTATATAAAACCACTTTTACAAATACACTTTTGCTCTCTTACTCATAGTTCACCAGACTTCAACTGTAGTTCATCAACCAATCTGGGTTGGTCTAATGGTGTTCGATTCAACCTTTTTCTTGAAAGTCTTGGGTTCGAATCCCACTAGCCTCAAAATTCAGATTGGCCACGCCCGTTGATTTCGGTCAAAGGTTTAACCGATGCTGATAGAGGACGTCTTGGCAGTGTCCGGAGGATTATTTGAGGTGGGTCAGCATCCTAGACTAGACGATCCCTTGCAAACTTTACCCTTGTAGCTTGACTCAACAACACTAACCGACCCTTGATCTCGATTAATGATCAATCACAACTCCATAAGCGTGATCAATATCGAACAACTTGATCATATAAGTCGATTATCTATGAACATGTAAAGCTTGACACTAATATCATACAGTTATGAATATTGAGCACTACTAAGATTAGAATTCACCTGAATATCTTCATTATAAAATCAGAATTCAAAATTTTTTCGAATCATCAAAATTAAAGTTAAAAACTTTTCACTCAAAAACACTCAACTTCTTTTGATCTCTTTAGGCTCTATGTGATTTGGTTAATTTCAAAAATGTTCCTGGTGTTTGTTAAATATTAACTTCGTTGTTATGAATCAGAGAGATAGTGAATGAACGTGAAAAATAAGAGAATATCAGTCAAAAACAGATTTTATCATGTTCTCGTAGTCTCATTAACATCGAGTATTTCATGTCAACCATAATTGGTTTGATAGTAAGTCAGTTTTTTTTTTTTTTTTTTTTGTTGAAACAATAAAGTGGTATTCTTCTTGGCTCATTGGTATTCTTTTTGTTGAAACAGATTTTATCAGTCACTCTGTATTTTGGGATGAATGAACTAGCAAATGCACATGTTTTTTTTTTTCTTTTTTCTTTTTTTGATGAAATTAGCAAATGCACATGTTTGATTAAAGGTAACATATGAATGTGTTTATGATCTTACTTTTTTTGTAAAGCATGATCTTACTTAATCGTGTAACTTAACCTATGTATAAGTTGTTTGGTAAAAGTAAAAGTCGACTTCTGACTTTCAATAAGTTAGTTGATATATTTAGAAAAAATTGATTTACTAAAAAGTATGATGAAATTCATTTTTTTAAAAAGAGGGAGGAAATTTCTTTGTAATTTTACTCACTTTAATGCAAGTTCTGAAACTGTTCATAGTTTGATCAAATAGGTCCTCAGTGCAAGTTTTCAGCTTTGAGACCGAATAGTGTAGCAGCCCAGCAGGATGATCCAGCCTTGAACTATTGGGCTCCATGTAGAATAATCACTGGGCCCAAGCCCAATTGAAACTGCACTTTCTCTTTACTGAGATGAACTTTAGGAACAATGCTTTGACTCTCATGATAAAAAAAGGGTTCAAACAGAACATCAGATTGAACTCTAATAGACTCTACAAACATGTCCCTAAGTTTTTGATTTCAAATCATAATTGTGTTGATAAGTTTGTACCTTGAGAGTTTGTACTTTAAGAGTTATCCAATAAATTCGTTAGTGACACCATCCAATGAGCGTCTTGTTGAAATAGTCATTGCCAACCCAACGCATTATTGATCGAAAGGAATTTTGTTCAACTTGCAAAGGAAGTCCAAGTCTCCTTAAGAACTAGTCCAAGTCTCCAGGCAAATAGGCAGCCGGGTGAGAAAAGAGATACAACCAACAAAACAGCAAAGCAACAACAACACACATGTAGAGAGCAAAAAAGGAAAAACTGTTCTGTGAACACGTAGTGCTGCAGCATAATTGGGCCTGGCCCAACAGCCCGACGGCCCGGTCCGACCCGACGTGCGCGCGTGTGAACGAAGACAATGTTTAGGTCCCCCCTACAATTGGGTACCCCTAAGGAGCCCTCCCCTTATTTTAAGATTTCCATTTATAAGATAGTTTTGCATCTACATAAATTTCAATGTGGGTTTGTTACATTCCTTCACATTAAATGTTTTAAACACCATACTTTGAGTATCAATTTTTCATTCATCCTTTATGAGTTTTGATAGTGTTAATATATTACGTTCATCTCTAATTAACGTAGATCACGTTAAGCTCAAAATCGTTCCAAACCGACGTCCGGGACCCATATTAAAATGTGATCAAATTTATTCAAAACACACTAAAAATCCAACAGTTTTTACTCTCTAAATTTTGGGAGGTTTTTCACGTTAAAAGTGTTGTGTTAAGCTCATCCTTGATTTGTCAGATTGCGTCTTTTCCCAACACGTTCATCCATTGGAATATGCTGGAGTTAGAGTATATCCGATTAGGGTAAGTTTACGAGTTAATTAAGTACGAGAGTTTCGCAAGTTGCAAGGGGTGAGTTGGTGCAGTACAAACGCTCTTGACATGTCACTGTGCGGACCATAGCTAGGTTAAAAAAACTACGCGATGTTGATCATTAGCATGTTAAATTAATTAAGCTACCAACTCTATTGACAACTAGTCACACATTATAACTTTCACTAGTAGGACCAAATAAATGATATTTAGGCGCCTCTATGGCTTTATAATGAAGCTGAAATGAAGATATAAGAACTAGTTTTTCTCCCTCCATAGACAAAGATTGAGATACCACAAGAAATATGAGTAATCCTCAAGATTCAGATGTCGATCTCCCGGGAAGCAGCCAGGACGAGATACAGAAGATCAAGATCATGAGAGCCTCGGTCGAGCACGTGAACCCTTCGGCTAAAGAAGTCGACGATATGACCTTAAGAAGATTCCTGCGTGCTCGTGATCACGACATCCCTAAGGCTTCGACAATGTTCTTGAACTACTTGACCTGGAGGCGATCTTTCATACCGCGTGGTGGCATATCTAAGGATGATATACGTAATAAACTAGCCATGAACAATATCTTCTTGCAAGGATTCGATAAGCTGGGGCGTCCTATAGTGGTCGCTATTGGCGCTAGGAACATTCCTGTGAAAAATAACGATGATATAGAAGAACTTAAGAAATACATTGTCTATGTGATGGAGAAAGCGTGTTCTAGGACCCAAAAAGATGACGATAAGTTAGTACTCATCGCGGATTTGAAAGGTTGGGGGTTCTCTAATCTCGACATGAAGGGTCACCATGCCATCGCACCGATTGTGGAACAGTATTACCCCGAAAGAATGGGAAAGGTGTTCATCGTTCATGCGCCATCTATATTCTCGCTCGCGTGGAAGCTTGTGCAACCGATTGTCGATCAGAATACTAAGAAGAAGGTACATTTGCGTGTGGCTATGAATTACTCTTTTTAGTACTCGTTTAATTAGCGATCTAAGGACGACTTTCTAAGCATATGTTATAGATGTTCTTTTATCATCGACAATTCACGCTTTCTAGTCATATAACATAAGTTTATGTTTCAAATTTGCAGATTGTGTTTGTGGAGACCAAGAAGTTGAAGCCTACGCTGCTAGCTGATATTGATGAGAGCCAAATTCCAGATATATATGGAGGCAAACTTCCTTTAGTCCCAATTCAAGACAGTTGAAAAACCTCGCCCCGTCTGTCATGTCATCGTGTACGATCATATGAAAACTCTCTTTCTTGTAATCAATTGCATTGTTTTGATAGCTCACTATGATCATCAAAAATCAATATCTAAAGGGCGAGTTTTCAGATAAATGTTGAAAGTGTTTGTTATTGACATTGTTACAATGCCTATATGATCTCTTTATTTGTTCAAGCTGTGCATGTTTAACTGCACTTGATTAATTTATATGCATATGCCTGGATTAATTCAATTCATATCTCTAATTAGCTTTGGTTTTCTCGACACAATAGTCTTTTGTTGGAATAATAAGATCCCGAACTTAAGATTGGACTAGATATGCTCTAGATCTGATCTATAATGAGACCAAACCTCTCCCAACACTTGTAAAATCTACTACGAAGATTCAAAATCGTAATCTTATTTAACTGAATCGAACTCATTATTAATTGGACTTACAAAATATCTTCATAAGCACAATAATTTTGCATGCTATGATCACCAGCAAAGTCAAACCAAACAACACCCTATTTTTTTCTTCTCTAGGAAAACGAAATCTGCAGTTTCAATGTGCATGTTGTAACAGTGCAGCAGTTCACTGCAATGAAATGCAAATGCAATTGTCAAATGCCAATGCATGGCTGGTTTTTTTTAGCAGGAAATTAAATTCTACACTGTACTTGTAATAGACACTCTGCCAAACAGGTTTCAACAAATATGTGTTTTTTCTGTTTCAAGATGGGCCGAAAATTTCGTTAAAAAAAAAAAAAAAAAAAGGAGGGCCGAAAATGGACACACAAGTGAGAAGTGCTATCCTTTTGATAGAGCATTGTGGTTCACAGATCACTGTCGGTGGAGCTTGCTCTGTATATGTGACCTTGCTTATCTGTGAATTATTGTTTTTATGATTAATGCTTTCATCTGTGTAATACCATACGTAAATTTCTCATTTTCTCTGAAATTTTGAGTAATATCGAACCAAGTTATTAAACCCATAAGATTCAATTCAAAACTAGTCAACAATGAATGGGATAAGCCCATATCTATATATATAATTATATATGAGTTTTTAAATTTCAATATAAATAGAGTTTTTTTAAAACGAATTCATAGCTTCGTAAAAAAAAAAAAGTTGATGAAATACAGGCTAATTTGCACATATGAGTTACTCTTTTCTTGCATCGTTTATGTGGTAACAATTCGTACATATTTTTGATATATATCTCTTTGAATATGCATTACTCGCCTAAAAATTTGTTCCTAATAAGTATTGGATAGCACATTCCTATACTTTTAGCTTAGAGATACATCTCATTTTCGCATCTTGTAGAGTTTTGACCATCGAGACACCTAACAAGATCTCATTCGATTTCCTGCACCCGTATCTAAGATGTAACGCAATCGATGATCGTTTCAACCTAGTCAATCTAACTCAACCCCTGCTATTTGTCGTTGAACATTGGCTTTTGCCGCCTTGGAAAATTATCTGTGTATTATGCATTGTTCCGTAATGACGACCAGACCCATGACACTCCCATTCTAGCCAATGACATAATTAAACGGTGTACCCACGTGCTGAACAAGTTTTACAAGAGGCTCGAACCGATGGTGGAAAACTCATTATGAATCTTAATAACTGTTCCAAATTGTCCTTCCAGTCATGTCGTTGGTGCTCATGACAGGCATCGACTATACATCCGCTCGTATCCCGTGTCACTTATAATCCCGCCTCTATATTATGCGTTTATCTCATTCCTTTGACATTAGATTTCAGATACAAATGAAATAAAAGAGTTGGTACGTAGGCTGATCACAAGCTTTTTTCCTTCTGAGACCACAGAATATGAATATCTTGTTCCTCATATCTAAAGAATTGCATTGTTATGTGGTACAGATGAATGTCCACACATTGTCTCAATGTCTCTTTTATCCCTTCGACGAGAAATATTGGACCACAACCAATCCTTACACTTAATTTGTGAGCAAAAAGAGTGGAAAAAGAATAGCCGTACATTCCTTAGATCTACCAGTATTTTAAAATGCGCTAGGCCCTGCGCGATAGTCGGACCACCTTTTAACATCGAAAGAGGCTCATCGACGGCTCTATGTGCAAGGAGGATAACTGCATAAAGTTCAATGATTTGTACAGGGTCTCAACTCTCAATGGTAAGCAATGATTCGCTCAACATTAATGTAATCAGGGGTTTAGCACTCTAAATTCATTAAGAATTAGGATAAGGTTACCTTCATTCATAATTAGGATAAGATCACGTATATTTTATTTTTTTAGTTGTTATGATGAAAATACACATATGTAACATCCAAAACTTAGTAGTATGCATTTTGAAATGAAAATGTACCGTTACAATGATCATTTGTCATATGACAAAGCACTGTCTTTTTTTTTTTCTTTTTCTTTTTTTTGATAATCCATTGACAAAGTGCTGTTGGTAGAACAATAATTAGGAATTTTTTGTCTAGGAAAAAATAGTGCTCCATTGTAGGGGATGGATTGAGATATCTGTCCATTTCGAAACGAGTATATATTCTCGATTCTATTCCAATTATAGCGATCTGCCTTCATTATCTCTATGATTATCGATCATCAGTTTATCATATTACAGGCATTACGAGATGATCCTAGCTAGTTGGTACAATCTCAATTCTCATGTTGAGCTATGCAGTACCTCGTTAAGGCACATGTATTTGTAAGTACGAAATCAATAATATCGACATAACGAGACTATTGGGCTAGTCATCACAGTATGCAGTTTTCAGCATGCTAGCGCGAGAACAAAGTTATAATCGTTCTCGTACCACACATCATAAGAAAATGACAGTGCTTCATCGAGAGTGCTTAATTAATTTAAAGCTGTAAAAGAATCGAACCGAGTCGAGTTTTTACGAACTCGATCTCGAATACTTATTATTCATTCTGAGTTGAACATTAGTCGAACTTGAACATGGGGTAAAAAAATCGAGTTCGAGTTTATGTTCGTCGAGTATCGAACTTCTTATCGAATAATTTGTCAAGTAACGAGTCGAGTTAAACCCGAGACGAACACGAATCAAACAACTATATATCCATAAAATTAGTTCTAAAATTTTGATAAATTAAAATCAACCATTAACAAATAACATTAGATATTAGTTGCAACAAAAAAATCATGAAATTTGACTTTATCAATGACAACATGTCATTGCATAAAAAAAGACAGTAGAACTTACAATAGAAAACATTGATTATTAAGATTTCAAAATTAAGTACAACTTGCACCGAGAAATTGACTTTGATTGTGATCAACTTTGGTACTCTCTCTGCATCGAGAACTTTTAAGGATTTTGGTCCTTTTGGATATTTTGATTTTGAGTTCTCGATGATTTACTTACTTCCTCCGTCCCAAAATGATTGCAACGGCATGTAGTTTAAGTTCTAATTTAGCACGATCAAACGTCGTTTTTTTACAAAAAAGTTGTAAAGCACTAATGATAAATTAAGTTGTGAACTTTAATCTTTAACCAATTTAAGATTTTTTTGACATCGTTAAGAATAAGAACGAAACGTTTTGAAATGCGTACCATTGTAATATTTTGGGACGGAGGTAATATTTCATAATTTTTTTGAGTTTTTTTAAATATAAACTTAGTTAGAAACAAAACAATTAATTTGTTAGGACTCATCGACTTAATTATATTTTATAAAACTAAATCTTTTATATTTTTAAATCTTTTAATATTTTCAAACTTTTCCATTTTATAGTTGTAATAAATAAATGAGATTGAAAAGCTACAATTTAAAAATTTACTATTATAAATAAACAAAGAGTTGACGAACTTCTCGAGTCGAACTCTTCGAGTTCTTCGAACCCAAAAGATCGAGTCGAGTCGAATTCGATTTTATTTTTGAATCGAGTGGAGCCAAACTTAAACTGTTCACGAATAATTAAGTTTATCTACAACTTTTTTAATCATAAAATCTCTATATTCAACTTAATCTCAATCTCAATTGTTACGTTATTAGAAGTTACCATAGTCTGACGAGCACATCCAACCATAGGTCCCTAATTAAGACATGGGTCAAACCTCTACTCATTCGATGCAAAGAGATACGTCTAAAATTAGGCAAAATTTGTGTGCTGTGATACGACTACTTTCTAATCTAACTCATACCACACTTCAATTTTAAGCATTCGTTTTTCAAGAATATCTTTTACCTAAGTTAAACTAAGCACAAAAACTTATGTTCATACGAATTTAAAGTTTATCCTAACTTCGATTGTATTGTATTTGATTAATTTTACGTATATTTAAATCTTTATATTTGTATGAAAAATATAAACAAAAATGGTGAAACTCCTCATTACCATCACAAAAACTACTTGGACTTGGAAATTTAAATTTAAATTTAAATTTAAAATTTAAAATTGAAATCAATATATGATTAAAAAAATTGAAATCAATATTATTGAATCAAGGTTGAGTCTAATAGTTGTAGCAGTTTATTATTGAAATATTAATATTATTGCAATATCTTTGTGAAAATCAATATTATCAAAATATAAAATTAAAATACAAAATATTTTCTTATAAAATGTGTGACCACTTGGGAAAAATGAGATCATGTACACAAATATATCAACAAAATACCAATCTCAATTTTCGTTTTCCTTGAATTTTGGGAAGTCGGAGCACATATTACACAGATCACATATTCACAAAACCAACTAACCAAGAGCTAGCTGTAAAACAGACAAAAAGGAAAAATTGTAGGTTTGGGGCATTTACTTCGAGCTCTAGACAGCCCAGGTCAGCCACAGTCTATATCATGCAACCATCCCATGATCCATTTAATTCAAGCTAGGAGGTTGAGAAATTCTGGTGTGCATAATGTGATGCTAATTTTCCTCATCCCCGCTGCATAACAAACACTACCACAAACATATTTGTACGGATCGTATCTCTCGGATCTAAGAGTTGTTTAATTTTGGGATGAATGAAGTATTTTGATCTTATTATGAACTTAATCTATTAGGCGAATTGTATCCAATAACAAATTGAAATAACTTTTCTTCCGATCATTTTTATTAGGGTTTGATATTAGTTAAGGATCTCATACTTTTCTTTCTGACCTTGTCGAACTTACAGTATTAAATATGTAAGCGCTCCATTGATAACTACTCCTACTAGTATATGGAAGTTATGGCAGGTATCTCACACTTCATTTTAGAGAAGCTTTCAACAATATTGTCACTATTCTCTAATCCCAATTCCACACGATTATCAATTCCCAACCCTAAAAATCCCTCATAGAAAAATAAAAAGCCACTCAACTCACTACTCATCGCTATCCCCATTCCCATTTCCCTTCACACGCAGAAACCCCACAGAATTTTCAATAAACTGAGCAAAGCTTGTGCTCTTCCTACAAATCTCATCACTCAAATAATCAAATTCCCCAAAATTTTATATTTCCATTTTCTCTCCATTCACATTTCTTGAAAGTTCAAACACAAAACAAACAAAGAAAAATCTCTTCAACATTTGACTCTCAAATATCGAAAAAATTCAGTTCTTCGATGGTCTTATCGGCCAAGCTGAAAACCGCCGGCGACGCCGCCAAAGGCGTCGGCGGCTTCCTCCTCATCTTCTTTCCCGACGACTCATCCACCACCACGACCTCGAGAAAAACAATTTTGCCATATTTTTCTTCGGCCGCTGCATCATCATCTATTAAACCGACGCAGCAGATATCAAAGAGAACGCAATTAACACTTTTCCTCTGCACTCTATTAGTTTTCTCCAGCCTCCTCGTATTCGCATTCTCCAATTTCGATCCTAACACGACAATGAAAAAGAGCCGAGATTATTCAAATTCTAAATCAGTAAATGGTACAGACACGGTGGCCGCCTTGCAGGGACTAGGAACATTATATCGTCGAGGCACGAAGGCGATGAACGAACTCATCATCGGCCACGTAAGCGACGATGTGGACGAGAAGGAATTGAGGAGCTTCACGAGAGCATTGCAGCTCTCGGGATCGCTCTCGAGAGCCGACATGGCATTCGTGTTCTCGACGGCGGCGGCGGCGGCGGCGATGGGGAAGGTCGTGAAGGAAGAGAGCGACGCTTTCTTGAGACTCGTCGAGTTATATGCTGAGTCGAACCGGACGAGTCATGACTCGGCCGAGTTGACTCGGTTGACTCGGTATGTGAAAACAGAGAAGATCGAAGAGGGGATTGAGAGGAAGGAGAAGGAGGCGATTTGGGGGAAGGGAATGTTGACTGGGCCGACTCGATGGGAGAGACTGGGGGAGTCAGGCCAGTTGACTCGGGCGAGTTACGGGTCTGTGGTGGGGTTCGAGGCGGGGGAGCTCGACCCGGAGGACTCGCTGGCCGGGTTCGTCGGCGACCTGCTCGCTGTCCCGATGACGCTGCGCCGGTGGGCGTGTTACACGATGCTGCTCGGGCGAGTCAAGAGGAACTTCAAACAATTGGCATTGGTTGATGTCAAGGATATGATCATCGTCGGGGACCCCTTCATACGGATTCAAACCCTCAGTTCTGAATCCGTTACGTTCTGGGGTAAACCCGATGTTAGTTCCAACAAACGAGGTCGAAAGGCGAGGGTATTTTCGTCTTCTGATCCCAAAGTTGTTCACCCTGGGATTATAGCAGGTGGAGGTCGTGGGGTCAGAAGGTTTGGTGCAGCTGTGTTGACTGAGATTGTTAGGGCTTCGTTGGAGCGTAAAGGTGGTAAAGCCAAGTATTTGTTGGTGACGGATTCGATGGTCGTGAACCAACTCGCTCGGAACTCGCATATTTTAAAGAATGTCGAAGTTGTGGCGACGACAGAGGCGGTGGAGGATCCGGGTTCGCTCGTTGCGGCGCCACCGAGTTTGGTGGCGAGTCACGGTGGTGTTACGGTGGTCCAACGTGGGCATAGGAGATATGATCTTGATCTTGCTTTGAAAAGAGAGGTTTGTGCTTCACAATTTTATTCTTTGGTTTACGGAGATTGTTAATAATAGGAGAATAATCTTTTACAGAAAAAATAGACATAGATTTTTTTTAATTATATAGGAATAAAGGGCAGTGACTGATCTTTCCTTGTTGTAATTTTATGGCAATTATTGTTGATATATGATCGTGTGACATATGCCGGTTTGTTAGGGGAATCATCTCGCATAATTATAGTGCATTATTTTTGTGTTCTTTTGGCAATTATTTTTGTGTAGGTTTCTAGGTTGCATAGCTCACGAGATTTTAATTGGATAATTCGCGGTAGTATCTTTTACAGTATGAAATTCCTCTTTGTTTTTTTTATTTCCCTTTTTACTTAACTTTAGGACAAATCAGAAAATTGTACACTGATTCAATATTGATAAATGTTACAGTGTCTATGCTTCTTCAACGAGTACTGCTGCAAGTCAATATTCCCCTTTGTAGTTGAAACTTACCCGTGACGTTAGTAATTGACCGTTGATTCTATTGGTCTTTGATCACAATAAGTATGCAATTGCTGCGTAGTCGAAGAATCTATGCTCAATCACATGAAGACCTTTAAATAATACTTGGGTCAATTTTGTGAATGAAGATAGCAAAAAAAAAAAAAAAATGATATCAAAATAGATGTAATAATAAGTTGAGAACCATTAGCTGAATTATACACAAGATGTAGATGTAATTTTGTAGTGCCAAAAAAGAAAAAAATGGAGCATAATATATCATGAATTTTCCATAGTTTGATCATATTTGGGGAGGCAATGAAGGAACACCGTGCGATGGAGGCAAAAAAAAAGTTAGCTTTGTCCTTAATTGTAGGCAAAGTCTAAGCCTTAGATCTATGCGCGTGGTTGCCGTGGCCACATTTCCGAATCTTTTTCCAAGCTTTATTTGAAAAGATTGTTTTCAACTTAAAAAAATAAATAATTTATTATTAAATTAATTTCTTAACTTGTTAAATTAATAAAACAAAATAAATATCCCGTCACTATACTGATGAAGATGGTTCATTATGATGTAAACGGCAACATAATCGTTGTAGTTAGAGTATTATTTCATTGAATCTTCTACTAAATATTTAGATAGCGAATAGGAATATAATCCCGAATAAAGCAAAGGCTATCCTTTTAGCTCAAGACCAACCACTTAAATTTATAAAGCTCTCACCTTTTTAGTAAATTACCTTTTTTTATTTATCTTTTAAAAGGTGTGATGCTATGGTTGTGGTTCGGTTTTGTGGAGGCATATTTTTTTGGGAAAAGGATCCTCTGTGGTTCAAAATTAATACCAATAGTGCTGTTTGAATTTTTTGCTGTTGGATCTATCATAAATGATTGATAAAAGTGATCACAAAATAACTTCAATGACCCCAATTCCAGAACAACACAATAGCTCTAGTTTTGAACCGTAGGAATCCCAATCCTATTTTTTGGACCACAGTGACACGAGAAAAAGCATGCGTTTTTAGTACCTGCAAGGACTTTCTTTTTCTTTTTGTATTCAATAGTCCTGCAAAAAAAGGGGGAAAAACATTTTGCAAGTAAAGATCAAACTTGTGGCTACTTTCTTCTTGCAGGATTATATTATAGTTAGAGTTGATTAAAGCTCGAAAGTTGCATTGGCTTCTAATGAGGTTGAGCATCTGTATTTAAGATTATGATTAGTACGGAGTATTATGGGAAGTGTTAAATTCGGAATGAAAAAAAAAGACTAAATCCAAACACAATGAAGCAATTTGTTTGAGTAAGTCCAATCTTGATATTAAAATAGATATAGTTAGTATCATAATTTGACATCAAAAAATATTTTTATCTTCAATTATAGAACTAGCATTTCAATGTTTGATTCTATTTTACACCCAAAAGATTATATCTTGAATAAATTTATCCTTGAACTTATACTTATTGATTTATCTAACATAATTTAGATATCAATGTTATTTTATATGAACTTCTCATCAAAATATCTAACACATTATAAAATTTCAAAGTTACACTGAATTATTTTTCTTCAAATTTTTTATCCTTACATTCAATTAATTTTTTCAAATATATTTTTATTTATTTATTATTAAGTAAGTAACTATATAGCCTTTAAAGTTTTTTTAAAGTGAGAAAAATTTAAAAAATTGTCATTATTGATGATGTGTCGAGGATAGTTATACCTATTTTTGATGTTAAATATAAAATCAATTTTAATTTAATTTTATTTTAACATTAGATCTGGTTCATGATTGGAACCTAATTTTTTATAATTTGATTCCAAATCATGGATATAACATCATATATAGCACATTGGACTTCTCAAGACCATGAGCAAAAAAATGATACTATTGCTATAATTTAATATCAAATAAAAAAATAATGATTCAATCTAAGTCAAAATTAATATCATAATTTTTGGTAAAAGTTTATCGTCTAATAAGGATGAGAGGGTTTCCTGAGGTGACCGAAATGCGATTCCTGTGACGATCATCCTTTCTCGATGATTATGGGTAGGGGACGACCCCGGAAACAGGTGGAGGAGATTACGGTGACCTTAGAAGAGTTCCAGAATGGTGTTAGTTTTCCGACAATGATGCTGAAACCCTTGTGTAGTTGTTGATGGTTCTTCTTCGCAGCTGAATCCTTCTCTTGTTACTCCACCTGGGGATGTTAGTCTGCGTGAGAAGACTGTTGTGGGTGAGGGTTCGCTAACGGCTAATATACGACCTAATCTAGATTCTGATTCTAAGGTTGAGTCTAAGGTTTCGTGCACATATTTGGAGGAGGCAGATCATAATTATGCTGATGTGGTTCGTGGTGTCAAGAGAGAGGTTCTAGGGTTGAAGAGGATGTTGAAATCTCCAAATATCAGATGCTCGTGCTTATTGGAGTAGTTCTGTTATTGAGTATGTGTTGGGGAAGTATGTGTCCTTTGCAGCCATGGATCATTATGTATCTGATCAGTGGAAGGGAGTAGCTAAACCACAGGTTTTGCTTCATGATGATGGTTATTTTGTTTTCCGATTTGTCGATGTTGGAGATCGTGCAAAAATCATGGATAATAGCTGGTTTTTTAGCCAAAAGCCCTTGATTCTAAAGGAGTGGATGCCTCAATACTCTTTTGATCAGGTTATTCTTGAGCATATTCCTGTATGGATTAATTTACTCGGACTGCATCTTCAGTTTTGGGGGCCGAAAGCTCTTGATAAGCTGGCTGGCAAAGTAGATGCACCTATAAGAACTGATCAGATCCTTTAAGGGGCCTGATGGTATTGTTCGTATCCAAGAGGTATGGCTTGAATGGTTGCCGGTGTATTGTTCTTTATATAAGAAATGGGGTCATCGACCCGAGGCTTGTAAGAAGCAAATTCAGCAGAAGAAGATCTAGGTTAAGAAGGTCCCTGTAGTCCCATGTACTAAGTGTGCTGATATGATCAAGGAACAGACCAAGGAACCTAAGATAGTGACTAAAGCTGGTAATCTGGTGGAACACTTTGATGCTACTTGTATAGGACAGAATGCTAGTTCTGAGAGTAAGGAAAAGGAAATTTCTGCTGCAAACCCCCTCCTTTGGTTGTTGTTAATCAGAATACTGATTATATGCCATCTACTGTTAATGCTGTCGATCCACCTTTGGATGCCTCTGACCAACCTGTTTCACCTTCTTATTTTCATGTACTATCAGATGAGTATGCTGGTGATTCGTTGGATGCCCTTGATGATCTTGGTTTTGTCACTTGATGATTGGCACATAGAACATCCGACATCTTAATAGACCTGAAAAGCAGTGTGAAATAAGACGTTATTTTCAAGTTTAAATTAGATTTTCTTGGCTGTATTGAAACTAGAGTTAAAGGTCCTAAGTTCTTGAAGATTGTTTCTTCTTGCTTCAGAAATGGTGGATGATTGAATAGTCATTACCGTACTATTACTATTGAAGCCTCAGATCAAGTTTTACATTACAGAGTGACTTGCAGAAATGGTGGTTTTTCAGCTATTTTTAGCGTGGTATATGCATGGATACGAGACTGCAAAGGATGAAATTGTGGGAGAATCTCATGAATTTTTGAGTCAGTGTTACTGAGCCTTGACTCGTTCTTGATGATTTTAACACTTTCCTGAAGTTTGAAGAGAAAATGGGTTATGATGGAATATCTGTTGAACCATGTAGTGATATGAGAGGCTGTATGGAATCCTTGGGTTTTGAGGATTTGCAGGGCACTTGTTGTTTCCATACATGGTCAAATAATCAAGTTGTATGCTCATGAATGAAAATTAAATTAGATAAGGCTATGGATAGTGTCTTATGGATAGAGACTTATGGCCCTTGGGAGGCTCATTTCCCTACACTCTTCCTTTCAGATTATTCACCTATTATAGTCTTTAATAGGCACACTCAGCAGGTACTGAAACTCCTTTTTAAATTCTTAAATATCTGTACTAAGTCTCCAACTTTTCTGACTTTGGTGAGGCAAGTTTGGCAGAACTATGTGCATGGTACGCTCGTGTTCTAGGTGGTTATAAAATTGAAACTATTGAAGCCTTTATTAAAGCAAATGCATAAGCAACAAATGGCTGACATATCTTCCAGAATTTTTTCAGCTAGGCAAAGGCTGAACTCCCTTCAATCCTCTTCTATTGACACAGATGAAATTCGAAGGCAGAAAGAACATCTTCGACAGCTCTAGTTAGTTGGGGATACTTATTTCAAGCAGCAAGCAAGGGCAAGATGGTTTTCTGGAGTTGATCGTAATTTCAGGCATTTCCATTCCTATATTAAGGTCAGTAGAAGGAGAGCTCGTATTCTCCCTTTGGTTAGAGATGATAGATCTCTTATTCTTTCTGATGCTGATGTTCAACATGAGTTTATTGAGTATTATAATAGTCTTCTGGGAACTGATAAGGAAATGTTGAGTCGGGACAAAGGATCGGTGGCACCTGACAATCACTCAGTCACACTCAAATGAAAAACACAAGAGAAATAAGAAGAACGCCACACAAGTTTTATAGTGGAAAACCCGAGAATAGAGAGAATAACCCACTTATCCATCAAACCGATGAACCCAAATCCAATATAAGGACAAAGTGTGACGCTCACAATCCGAGGCTCACACAAAATAAAAGGAACAAAAGATTTAACAAGCTTATAAAGATAAATTTGTTTTTTTACTTACTCTCTTATCTCTCTCTCCTTTTTCTAGGAAGAAGAAGATGACCAATTTATAATAAAGTCATCAAACCCAAATGTAACTCTCCAAACACATAAGTCACCAAGCATTAATTTCAAATGTAACTCTTCCACCATAATGAGTCACTATCGATTTGGCTCAATAATGAACCCCAAATAATGTTTGAGTAACCCCAAAAATGACCAACAACTGATGGGAGTTGAAAATGTATCAAATGAGAGTAAATCTCACAAGTTTCACCAAGTTTTCGTCTGGACCCCTTTACCCTTGTAACGAACGATTCCAAGGGTGTAACCAGCACTGTTCAAGAATTGCAGTTTTTGTCCCGTTACACCTGTAACGAAGGGCTCCAAAGGAGTAACAAACATTGTCTTCAAATGGATGAAAAATCCAAAACCTTCACTTTGTCAATGAAGGTCTACATGCTCAACAGGAAAGAATGCCAATTAATCGTGATGTTTTGAGATCTGGTCCTCTAATTTCATCTGATATGAGTGACATGCTTGATGCTGAGTTTATTGAAAGGGATGTGAAAGTTGTCCTTCTCAGTATAGAGGACGATAAAGCCCCTAGGCCTTCCGGATATACAGCTTTTTTCTTTAAAAAAGTTTGGTCAATTATAGGTGATGATGTCTCCCATGTTGTTTTACAGTCTCTCATAATAAAAAATTATTGAAGCAGTTGAATTGCACAGCTATTAGTCTCATTGCTAAGTCTCCTACAGTATGTAAGGTGTCTGATTTTAGGCCTATCTCTTAATGTAATTGCTCTATAAGGTTGTTTCCAAGATGCTAGTCAATAAACTACAACCGGTTTTGCCAAGTATTATATCCTCATCTCAGAATGCCTTTATTTCTGGGCGCTATATGGCTGAGAATATCATACTTGTCGAAGAACTTCTTGCTAGGTATGATAGGAAAAATGTATCCGCTAGGTGTATGCTGAAAATTAACCTCAAAAAAGCTTATGATTCTGTTCTATAGAGCTTTATTTCTGAGATGTTGATGGGTCTGTGTTTTCCTGTCAAATTTTTATCTTGGTTGATGACTTGCTTATCTTCTCCCTCTTTTTCCGTACCCATGAATGTGGTGGATTACATGGATTTTTTTGAGATAAGAGAAGGTTGCGCCAAGGCGATCCTCTCTCCCCTTGCATATTTGATCTATGTATGGAATACCTTGCTAGGGGCCTTTCTCTTATGGCATCCAGTTCTGGATTTAGTTTCATCCGAAATGCAAGCAGGGGAAGATTATTCAGGTGAGTTTTGTGGATGATCTCAAGCTAATGAGTAAGGCACATGATGCTTCTTTGGATATGATACTTTACCAATTGTAAATTTTGCTGATGCTTTTGGACTCTCTGTTAATCACTTTAAAAGTGCTATCATTATTGGTGACCGTCTGTTATCGTCTGTTTTTTCGCATCAAACCTAGACCGCACATTATTAATCTAATTTTCAGTCTAAACACACTAACTACATCATGGTTATTTCTTAAGTTTTGTTCATCAATTGCTATACAAATGGAGGGATTGTACATTCCTATCAATTTCCCCATAAATTGATGCTAACAAAATTTCTAAATGATAAAACAGCAAGACAACTACTTACATTGTCAGGAAAAAAAATTTTAGAACCTAAAATTACAACTCAACAGAGGATTTACCTATGTCATTCTCCTCCTCTGTTGCGCTGTGGAGGGTAGTCTTCATGATGTCATCCACGTCTTCTCTTCTCT
>JAOVYX010009096.1:0-34673 GCA_035668315.1 Drosera spatulata | reverse complement strand
ATCCGTAGCTAAAATGATATTCTTATGGGGAAGATTTAGCTACGGAATTCCGTAGCTGAAAAGATGACATCCTATCAGCGACGGATTCCGTCGCTAATTATGAGGACTCCGAAATCTTCATCTTAGCGACGGAAAAGTCAATCCGTCACTGATTTTTTTCATTTTAGCGACGGACTGTTTCCGTTGCTAAAATTCATTAGCGACGGATGTTTGTTTATTCAATTTTTGTAGTGCCACTTTGGTAAAACTCTTTAGATCAAACTTAAAAAAATATAAAAATTCTTTATTCAATTCAGTCTTACGTTTTTATTCTTTCCAACAACAGCATCATCAATTTTAATAGAGAATTGTTAGATCACCAATTTAATTCATAAATCTGAAAAAGCCGTTCTTTGTGGGATCGACTAGTACTCATCGCTATTATATTTTATTGGAGTTGTGTCGAGTGGAGACAAACGATATATTTTAATTTGTAGCCTTCGACTGGTGGCAACAAGGTCCTCATTTGTTAGCTTTAGGCACACACACTTCAATGACTTTCTTGTGCGGTGTCCTACATTCAAATGTTTTGTGGTCATTCTTGCCACATTTGTACTATATGAACTTTGGTCTAGCTACTTTGACATTTCTGCTTGGTCTGCTCAATTCCCTATACTACATTCCACAAGTGCACTAGGGCCTATGATATGCTTTTTTTCATGCAGTAGTGAAACTTTTGTTCCACACTGAGTAATTAGGTGCATACTGGGGTTCATAAGACCTGTGATTTTGGTTCCTATGGAACATTTCTCCTTTTGTTTTAGGTCTCTGCGCCATTTGAAGCTGTATCACACTCTGCATTGCTTTTGCAGTAAAGTGATCAGGCTTCTTTGGTTGAGTAGTGCAACAGAGATCTCAACCTCTTGCAAAATCTTTACATGTGACTTTTTAGCCTCAACTTTGCTGACTAGAGGGATTTCCTTAACTTTTGAGCATTAACCTTCATTAATCCAGCTTTTGTACCGTAAGTTTGATCGATCAAAGGAGGATTGGCACGTGATCAACATTTTCTGAAAATTCAAGGTCTTTCCATTCCATACATCAAGTTGTTTCTACAGCTCGACATTCTTTTTGCTGAGTTCATCCACCAATTCAGTGAGAAATTTCACTTTCTCATTTGACTCCTTGAGTTCATTTCCGGCCACCAATAAGTCATTTGACTTATTTTCGATTTCTTCACAGGTCAGATTATAATTTTCTCTAAAAATTATAATCAACTCAAGGTTTTCTTTATTTTCCCTTGTCAGGGAAATAAAGTTTTATTAGGTTTATTGAAAAGTTTTTTTTAGTTCCTCTATTGAGGCATTAGAAAGAGAGAGATCAAATACCTGTTGTCTATCCTCACTTTTTGCAATGAGACGTGGTTGAGCATTAGAGATTGTTTCTTCATCATCTCAGTTTGTTTCACTCCAGGTCTTTGCAGCATAAGCCTTCATTTTCCTTTTTGTCAGGGTTGCCTTTATTATAGTTTATTTTTCTCTTTTTATTCAGTGCAGTAGACTCCTATGGAGCTCGTCTACATCGTGCAGCAAAGTCTCTTGCTTTGCCACAGTTGTAGCATACTTCTTTCTTAGCTTCCTTTGGCTTGACTGCAGAACTCTTCTTAAAGTTTTTCTTTTTGAAGAGCTTTCTAAACTTATTCCCCATCAAGACGATCTCCTCAGAGACAGATTGCTCACTTGATGAGGATGTTTCAGTAGTGCCTTGCTCAACCATTGATCTAAGAATCTGTTCTTAAGCTTTAAAGGACAAGGTCTTCTTCCTTACCTCATGAAGTTGCTTCTTCTGCTCTACTTCAAGATTGTAGGTGTGTAGCACATCATATAGTTGAGCAAGTGACGTCTTAACCAGATCCCTTGATTCCCTTAGTACAATAGTCTTTGCACCCCATATTTCGCCAAGGGATCTCATAAACTTGCGCTTGACTTCTTTGTTGTCTTAGATCTTCCCCAAGGTTTTCTTGTAGTTGACCAACATATTGAACCTCGCATAGAAAGTTGTGAAGTTTTCATTAGGGTTTATGATCACCCAGTCATACTACTGCATGAGGACATCTTTCGTGTCCTCTTTGATCTCATTTGTTTTTTTAGTTTTTTACCAAGCATCCCAGGTCTCCTTGGCTATGGCTGTGTGAACCACAATTCCAAACATGTAATTGTCAAGGGCTTTGAAGATTTGGATTCTTGCTCTTCTATCCACCTGCACTAAGTCTCACTCATCTTTAGTCCACTAAGCTTGGGGATTGTCTAACTCTTTTGATGCATCTATTGGATCCTTCATCTTGGGAATGAAAGGGCCATCTGTGATAATGTCTTGTATCCTTTCATCAATTGAATCAAGTGGGTAAGTATCCTCAGCTTCTAGTGATTGAACTTGTCAAAAGAGCATTTGGGAGATTCTCCACTGTTATGACACTTAGGTAGCTTTGGATGAGCCATGTTTTCTTCACAAAAAAAACTATTAGTAACTTTTTTGTAAGTAAAAGAAGAAAACATGCCTTTCTTTTCTAATAACTATTAAGTCTAGAAAGTTAGGCTCTGATACCAATTGTAATTCTCAGAGTTCTAAGAAAATAGCTGATGCGTTGTCGTCATAGGTACGTAAGATTAATCCCACTAAAATTATTAATGTAGATAGAATGACCAGGGATTGATTCCATAGAGAGATGGAGTGTACTGATAAATAATGATCAATCATGATTTATCAATTACTTAACCTAAAACTTATATGTGTGGTGGGATCGTGCAATTAAATTGCAAACAAATTAACAATAATGATTAAAACTAAAAGAACCAAGTAACTAAAGTAAATTGATTGCACTGGATTGTTTAACAAAGTTGTAACTATTGGAAATAAACGTAGGGAGGATTCTCATAACTTCACTCAACTTAGGAATTAATCATTAAATCTGAAGATAATGAATTAGTATTGATTTGTACATGAATGGTTCAGTTGTAATAAAGAGAATTCCTTTAATCACGTTCTTTAATACTTCAATTACCAAGATAGCTTGAATAACTAAACTTATCATCTACCCAATATATCATGATAACATAAATACATAAAAATAGATAATTAAATCAATCAAGGAACATACCTAACATGAATTAATAGCAAGACATCTTGATTTACTCATTCACATGTCAAAAGATCCTAAATAAATTATAACAATACAGTTTAGTCTATAACTTATTTAGTTGTTATTTCATATGATCAATATAGATTGAATCATTAGGTAGATCAACCAAAAATAACATTTGAGTGATTAAGTTTGATATCTTAGAGTTAATCATGATATAGTTGAGGCATAAAATCTTCTGTAAAGAAAAAAAGACACCAACAGGTGATAAAGTTCAAAAGAAAAGCAGGGAAGAAGGTTACCGAGTATCAGAGTTCGGGTAAGTTCGAAATCAACTCAGACAAAGCGTGCTCTCGATCGAAAAAGTAGAGATTCATCCAGAAAAGAGAAAAAAAAAACCATGGAAGGAAAATGAAGTGAAGGTTGTGGATGAGAGGAAAAGTCTGGGGAGCAGTGCAACTTTAAAAAGAAATAATTTTTTTTACTAGTTATAGATATTATAGTGACTCTTCCACTATGTATAACTACTGTTTACAATTTTAAATAATTGATAATATTTGGAGATTCTTTTTAAGATCCTATTTTTTTTTTTGGTTATCTAAACGGTATATTTTATCAATTTTACATAATCCAATGCGAATGCTCATACAAGTTTAATATATGGGAGCCACAAATCCACATGAACGGTTTAAGACTAGGTTGTCGATTTTTAATAACATCGTGCCTCTATAATTTATCGTCCGTGGGTATGTTTAATCACATAAGCGTTCATTGAAATTTCAAAATACGCCATTCAAAGTATACTCAAGTCCATTTCATTGACCACAATCATCATCATGGACCCTGTATTTTTATCTCATCAATTAAGTCCAACCAAACCTATGGTATTCTATTGGAATATTATTTTATGAAAATATCATCTAATAAATCTGCTCCACTTGTTTATTACCACATTGAGAATCAATTGGTAATGCCACCCTTCATCGTTTAATGCGGGTATTGTATTAATAGCGTAACTTGTAAGTATATACTCATTCAAATCACGCATCATTTTGATCACTATGATCAATTCCAATGGTATTTCTAAACCTTACTCTCATTCCATTGATCTTTTCAGAGCTCAACTCAACCGCTATTGATTTAAATGGTATCAATGTCTTATCTTGCGGTTTTTATTTTTATGATACCATGTAATCTTTGTTTGAGGCACAAAGATATTTTCATAACATTTCTTGATACATGAAACACCCTGTTATGCTACTTTGGGAGTATAACGACAATGATTTAAAGGGAAATTTATCCTTTTTTTCAACATTTTAATAACTCAAAACTTCGGCCACACAATCCTGTCAACAAGATTAATATCTTATTATGAAAATAAGGTGTTATAATCAAATCAATACAACATCGGCCATAATAAAACATAATTTCATGTGCTTGCCTACCGAATATACATTCATTTATTATAAACATTGATTGAAAAAGTGGATGAATCATGACTGTTGGTTTTTTCTCATTACAAGACAAAAAAGATAGTTGGAGATAAATGAGTGTCAAAATTGATTCACTTTACTCAATTAATTAAAGTCATTTTATCTATCTTTTTCCCATTTATATAGAGAAAAAGTTGGGGCTGTAGTTGATGCAGTCAAAATAAGCTGCAACCCCTAACACAAATCTAGTTTTAAAAAATATAAAAAAAAACACAGTTAATTGATGATTTTTTGAATTATTTGAATTTCTTTTTAAAACTTTTGTGTGATGGCTGCAACTTATTTGACTGTATTAATTGCAGCCCCTTTATATGTATATATACACACACAAATATAAAATTTGACGGTATACATTTATCAATTTATAATATAAAATTTTTAATTTATAGTATAAAAAATAAACTTGAAGTACTAGTGGCAGCCAATACACTTTCACTGAATAACCCCCAAGGCCACCTATATATGGGAGAATTTTATTCCCATAATATACAAGATAGGATTTTAATTTCCCATAAGATACCGTGAGAAACTACTAGTATGCCCATTACGTTACTAATACGCCTACTAATATATCGAAACTACTAGTACGCTTGCTGGAGTAGTACGTAATTCACAATTCAATCGGAATTACTAGTACGTCCGTCTGAATACGACTGAAACTATTAGTACGTCTTCCAGAATTTTTAAACAGATCAAACCATATCACCTTCTCCAAACCATGTCGAATCGACTCCAACTCTTTCTCAAAGTCCTCATCATCATCCAAATCAACCCCGAATCCACCAATTGCACTGATCCCCTTGCTCTCAGTCCCATCGAAATCTATGTCACCGTCCTCTAGCTCCCCTTTCTCCTACTCGGAGTCAACCGCCACGACCCAAATCTCCTCAGCTGACACCGCCTCATTCACAACCAACTTTGATCTATCAACACACACCATCCTCTCCTCACCGCAAACGTTAGAAACATATACTCTAGAAAACATAGCGGCTTCGCGAGACGAGGACAATGAGGAAGTCAGGCTACTAGCACATGATAATAGGGTTGTTGAGGGAAGGTGTGAGGGTCGTGTGGTGGTGGCGGTGAGTGGAAAAGAGGGAGGAAGGGAGATGAGAGTGAGATTGTTTAGAGGATCATGGTTTGAGGGGGTTGGTGAGGCGGCGACGGTGGTTTGAATTGACGAGGGGGTGGCACAGAGGGGCAGCAAAGGGGTGAAGGTAGGAGAGGCGACAAGGGTGGCAGAGGGGCGTGGGTAACGTGAGAATGATGTGTTTGGTTATATGAGTGGTACTTTGTGGGAATAAAAATTCTCATCCGATACCTCCTTGAAAATAAGTCTCCAAAGTGATACCCACATATGGATATATGTATGTTTAGTTGAGTTAAAATCAACGGAGGATAATGTTGAGAATGTCCAATCCCTTTAGTGTATTGAAATTGATGAAAAAATTTTAGAGTAGTACATGTTCGTGGTTAGTTATTATAATGCCCAGGATTTCCTTACCGGAAGACACGTGGCGTTATGCCGTCATAGACCCAATCCGTGACAAGGCCAAATATCTCGAATGTGTTTAGAGGTATAGAAGCCAAGGAAACTAGAAATAGTAGCCAAATATATAGCTTACTGCTTCGAATACCTATTTAGTTACAACATTTGTGCAGAGGAATTGCAAGTCGAATATTCCATTAAACAAAATAGGTCCTCTGATCTGTTATAATATCAGGAGCATGTGAGATCATCTATATGAATGCAAGCTCATACTAAGAGCCTTCAGGTGCTGTTGGGGGCATACCTGCAATTGAAAAACATAATAGTGAGCTAATGAAGCTCAGCAACCTTAGATGTATGAATCCCAATTATAGAGAAATTTCGCTAACAGTTATGACGACCGCCGAAAGTCCCTAACATATATATATATATAGGAAAATATGGACCTCATATCACATAGCATCGTTACTCATTGCTTTATATGGCTTTGTATAGCTTTTAAGAGTCATTCCTTTCTTTTGCATTAATTTAGGGTTCATGACTCGACTCAAAAACAGCGACAACTCTAAGGATATGACCGACTCGGAGTACAGAGATAAGATGTCATCCGGGCTACCCAATGGATTCTGTTTTCGTACCTCCCTACTCTATGCGTCGTCTTGCACCTCTCGTGCGCATTCAATGAGGCACCGTATGCCAGCATTGAGATAATTTGGGCCTCCTTGCAGAGAGCAACCCGTGGTCCCGCCACAACGACGTGGAAGCCGCTGCATGTATACAAAGAGGATGGGAGATGCCCATCGCTCCCTAGCTAGTTCTCACCCGTGACGATGACTCAGAGGATAACAATGGAGTGCAATGACTCAGACAAAGCCACCAAAGCTTATTCAAAGAAGCAGCAAATGATCGCAATGGATCAAAAAAGGGACACCATGTTCAACCTTCTTAATAATTCCAAAAAAACGACCAACGATCCAACGGATCCAAAAGGGACGTCAATGTCGACCTTATGAGTTCAGGGATGTGATATATCTTATTCGCGCTCTTTTACATTAGTTCACACAGATAGTGTAACTATGCTCTACATCCCCCGTTTTCTTTTTATTTATCGTTTAGAATTCGCTTTCATTTATTTTTCGAGAGGGTATATATATTATAATAGAGTGTATTCTATTTCATTTCCACCCCAAATACCCCACAGCACATAACATCATGTAAAACAATCATCCCCGATCTCGATCCTAGTGTCAAGACTTGTTATTATAACCCGATCCCCCTTATGGTGTAATCAGTACCCCTTTTTAGCACATAAGTCCCGTGATTGAGTAAAATCCTTCGTATCGCCATTCCAAGCATACATATGTCTAAAAAAACATATTCATGGTGTTTTAACAACACTGACATAGCGGAGAGTGTTGTTTAATGTGATTCTGCATCTGAGATTTGGGAAGAGTTGGGACAGAGGTATGGACAGGTGATTGGTGCTAAGATCTTTCAGGTCCAACGAGATTTATGTCAAATCTCAAAAGGAAGCATGTCTGTTAGTCGTTATTTCACTAAGATAATGAAACTCTGGGATAAATATGCTTTTCTGGTTTAGATTCCTTCATGTACCTGTGGATCTTGTAAGGGGGTGAGTAAATTACTGCAGAATCAGAAACTCATACAGTTCTTGATGGGATTGAATGATAGTTATCGAACTGTGAGGGAGAATATACTCTTGATTGATCCTCTTCCTTCAGTTTCTCAGGCGTACTTATTAGTTCTCTAGGAAGAGAAACAGAGAGATGTGTACAACATGCCTATGATCCAAAATGATGTAGCTGCTTTGTATTCAAATCAGAGATCGTTTGAGATGAATATGACTAATCCGAAATGTGGTGAGAAAGAGAATCAAAAGAGTGGTGGAAATGGAGATAAAAATCGCATGTTTTGTACATACGGCAAGAACAAGGAACATCTAATTGATAGATGTTTCGAATTACATGGCTATCCTCCTGGTACGAAGATCAATAAAGGTAGGAAGTTCTCTGCTAATGCTGCCTGTAGCAATGGTGAACCTGTGAAACAAAATGCTGAAACATCTGAGAATGTGATTGGGTCTTCACAATGTGAGAAGATGTGTTCTGAGTCATCCAATGCTGGTTTGAGCAAGGAACAATTTAGACAACTGATTGAACTCTTGTGTAAGCTTGAAGGACTGGAAAGGAGTTCGAATGTGACTCATAGTTCCATGCTGGCAGGTAAACTTCCATGTCTTTTAGCTAGCAATAATGGACATGAGTGGATAAACCAAGCAGTAACCTGTTTTGCCATATGCTTTCTTATGGTACTCCAGGTTTTCTACCAAGATCCTTATTTGAGTTTAAAGCTAGGAAAGCCACACGTGATCATAGGTGTAACCTCAACTACGGGTTCACTACCTTGCCCTCCATGTCCCAGATTTTCAATTCAACTTATTATCTGTCAGTAAGCTCACTACACAGATGGTAGCCAATTTCGTTTTTGATGGAACCTCTTGTGTTCTTCAGAGCCCTTCAGTAAACAAGCATCTGATGCTTGGTAACCAAGCTGAGTGACTTTATCATGTCACTAGCGACTTGTACAAAAATAAGTACACGTTGTCTTTATCTCCTTATGTTTCATACTGCCATTTTGTTTCAGCAATTGATGATATTGAACTTTGGCATATGAGATTATGCCATGAGAATTTTCATGATCTCAGGCATATTTTGACGAAACTAGGATTTCGTTATCGTCTTAACATATCAACCAAGCAACCAAGCATATCATCGCCCTCCTGACGGTACACTTCTCATCACATTCATTATAACACATCACATTAATGAAATATTAAGCACGAGACGGATCGAGAGGGACGAGGTTACCTTCCCGGTGAGTTATTCGTAACAGAACACGGGACGAACGAAGAGAGCTACCAAATGGAGCGTCGGGCCGCCCCGGGCCGCCCCGGGCCTGTCGGGCCATCAGGCCCGCTGTCCGGCTCCTACGTTATCTAGTCGGCGTCGCTGCCCGGGCTCATCACGACGTCGGGCTGCATCAGGTCGCTGTTTGGGCCGCACCTGGGCTGTCCTCGTGCCGAAGTCCGGGCCAACCGTCGGGACTGGTGTTTGGCAAACAAGGCGGCTGCCGGCTAAGGCAGGGTCGCTGCTGGATCGGGCTGTTGTTCGGGCCGATAGTCGTCGGTGGCTGAGGAGGACGATGGCGGCGATCTCCGGTGGCGGTGGGCTGACAGGGCGGACTGCCGTGGCCGGGGTTCATTCGCCTGGGCCGGGGAATGGCCGGATCCTGCTCAACGGCTCGACGACGATGACGAGGTTGTCGGAATCATGAGGTTTGGTGGTGTTCAACGAGGCTAGACGGAAAGGAAGAAAAAGAGAAGGGAAAGAGGAGAGTAATGAAGAAGAAAAGGGGAAAGAGGAGGGGAGCAGGCTGCTGGGATATTGTGGGAGTATGTGTCCGTTCTCCCTCAATGTCTCATTCACTCTATTATTTACTAAATTTTGTAATATTAGTTTAAGAATAATTTATTTGCATCAATAGATTTATCCCATAATTAATAATATCACATGCCATGTAATATTCATTATTTATGGGATCAAAATCATTTGTCCTAATGCGCAACGTTTGTAACGTTATAACATTATTTGTTTACAATATTTATCGTCGCAATGCTCATTTAATTATCCTAAATATTCCATCATCATATTTGATTTAATAATTAAATATTTTCTTGGGTTGAATCTGTAACCCTTAAGCGCGACTATTTTTAATTTGTAACGTTATATTTAACGTCTTATGTTCGCGCTTTATTTAAATACGTACTGTACGTGTGTTATATATTCATTATTATCAAAATTTTTGGGTATTATATTACCCCCAATTTTTAGGGATGTTTCGTCCCCGAAACTAAATTTAAGTAAAGATAGATAAGGACTTTCTGGAAAATAGATGCAGGTACTGTCTCCACATTGTTTCCTCCTCCTAAGTTGCCTTCGAGGCAAATGTTTCTCCTCAAAACTTATATGATCTCTGTCTCGCACATTCCTAAGGCTTGTAGTGTTTGGATATTCTGCTCTGTTTAACTCTTTAGATAGCAAAATTAATTAGTTTCGTGCTAAGGGATGTTTTACTTTTCTTTTCTTTCCCTGCAAGAAATACGCTCCTTTTGTCAGTCGATCCACAACTTTCAAGATTGAATTCACCTCATTTGTTGTTGTTGGAAACCTACCAACAGAATGCATATCAATGAATTTTCACTTTCACAACGATATTTTCAAAGATTGTAGTAAACCCTCTGTTTTCGCACTTTAATCTTGTCTTATAGACATATATCGTATCTCGTTGTGCAATTCACAACTTTCAAATAAACAAATCAATCCTTGCATAGTCCAATATTTCTTAATTGGAGTGCAAACCTTCACGTTGATAGGCTATTGAAATTCTCCATCGTGCTTACCACCTTAAGCTTCCAAAATTTCTCGCTTTATTTATATACGTACTTTACGTATGTTCTATATTCATTTTTGAAGTCTCAAAATTTTCGGGTATTATAGTTATTTAGGTTGATAACTAGTATAGTGAGTTACAGTCTAAAGAAGCATGCAGTAGAGCACCAGACCATAGTTGGAGTGGTTCTGAGAAGGCCTCTCAGCATCACTAAGGTTTCGTACAGTGGACAAACAACCAGCTGTCAACATCAGAATAGTACAGTCACGGGTTTTAATTCCTTGAGCCTATGAAAGGGGTGATATAAATGTGTAATCCCTCCGTTTGTATAGAAATTGATGAACAAAACTTAAGAACAAATTATGTATGTAATAGAAACTTATGCTGTAATAGTTAGCTAGATAGTTGCAGACTAGGGTCAGAGGTCGTGGAACAAAGGTATGCAAACAAGGGCTATGCAGACTACAGGGGGCTACAAAATTGCATGCCAAAGATCATATGCATATGGAAGCAAAAGTGTCTCAGAGTTCTCATGATCTAGGACTATTCTGATGTTCAAGGCCAGTTCCAGCAGCAAAGAGAAGTGAGCCATACCGCAATGCAAGTATACAAACTGAATTGCAAAAGACTGAGTGCAGTGTTAGGTGCAAACGAGGCTTCACTAGCAGGCTGAACAGATAAGGGCTAGAAGCTATTTAGTGGAAACTAAGTTGTAGAAGATTGGCTGCAATACTTGGTGCAAGTGAAGTTTTAGAAAGACTGTAGATTGGCTGCAATACTTGGTGCAAGTGAAGTTTTAGAAAGACTGTATGTGAAGAATGCGCAGCAGAAGCTACAACAGAGGCTGTGCAATAGAGACGTGCAGTAGACATGGTGCATGAGTTTGGGTGCAGTATGAGTTGTGCTGGAATGGAAAGGAACAAGGAAGGAGTCAAAAACGAGAAGTTGAGGCAATGATGATCTGTAAAGGATCAGAAAAGGTGAAGCCAGGTCACTCTACTGGAGTAGAGGACAAAGGTATCACTATCAGATCATACAGTCACGGGTTCTGGTTTCCTGAGCCTATAAAAGGGAAGACACAATGCATAGGAGAAAAGGTTGATGAGTCTGAGAAAACTTTGAACATCATTTGAGAGCTTTCAAAGAAAGAAAAGCCTTAGATACTCGTTGTGTACGATCTGAATTGAAGATTTAGGATTTCTAAAGAAGTTTCACTAGTCTGCAAGTGAAGAACGACAACTGTAGTAGAGAACTGTAAGATCTAGGTTCTTCATCCTTTAGCAAGAAGAGTTCTGTTGTAAAGGGGTTTTCTAAAAACAAGAAGATACTGAACCTTCTCTTGGCTTGGCTACATTGGTCATATAGGAAAGACTGGACTAAACTCCTGTTATTTGTTGATAACAGGTGTCTGAACCAGTATAAATCCTGTGTCATTTATATTTCTACACTGTTTTACATTTCTAAATTGTTAGCTATATCTCAAAAGGTCCAAAGAGACTAGCTCTTCAAAGCTAAAGTCTCAATGACAGAACTTCCGCTAACTGTAGCAGAATCAAGTAGTGCAATCTAGCAAAAAGCTTTGCTATGCTGCCTCGTAAATTTTTATGATAACCTATTCACCCCCCCTCCCCTCTAGTTTATTTCTAGGTCTTTCAATTGGTATCATAGCCTATCTTTCTAGACTTCACAGTTATTGGAAAGAAAATGCCACATTTTTATTAGTTTGTAAAGAAGTTAACAACAGTTTACTATTATGAAGATTCAACCATGGCTCCTCCCAAGCTACCAAAGTGTCCAAATAGTGGAGAGCCACCTTTCTGCTCCTTTGGCAATTTAAATCATTAGAAACTCAGAATGCTGGCTCATCTGGACTCAATTGGTGAAAGGATGTATGACATTATCGCAGATAGGCCTCATGTTCGAAAAATGCCATATCCAATGGATTCCACCCAAGAAGTTAACAAGCCTAAGTCTTTATGGACAAGTGACGTTTGGATTTAGTACTGGTGGATAGAAGAGCCAAAAATCAGATCTACAAGGTTTTTGATGATGATATGTTTGAAATCGTTGTGGACACTACCACCGCAAAGGAGGCATGGGAGGCTTTACTGCTAAGGAATGAGGGCACGAACGAAATCCGAGAAAACAAAAAGGATGTCCTCATGCAGCAATATGACTGGGTCTCAATGAGAGCTGATAAGAATCTTACAAGCTTTTAGGAAAGCTTCAATGTTCTCATCAACAATCTCAAAACTTTAGGCAAAATCTTCGACAACAAGGAGGTAAACCTTAAGTTTATGAGACCTCTCGGAGAGACTTGGGGGACCAAGACAATAGCCATCAGAGAGTCGAGAGACCTTGTCAAGATGTCATTGGCACAACTCTATGGCGTACTGCACACCTACAATCTGGAGGTGGAGTAGAAGTGGCAGATTGATGAAGTCAGAAAGAAGACACTGGCATTCAAAGCGCAGGAGAAGATCCTAAAGTCCATGACAGACGAGGAGAGCTGTAGCGCCTCATCTGCAAGCGATGAAAGCATGATTGAAGAGATCACACTCATGGGAAGAAAATTCAGAAAGCTCTTCTAGAAGAAAAATCTGAAGAAAATAAGTGCCAACAAAACAAAGGAAGCAGACAGAGATGTCTGCTACAACTGTGGCAAACCAGGGCACTTTGATGCACAGTGCAGACGCTCGCCATAGGAATCATCTGCACACAAGAAGAAGAAGGATCCAATAGGAACCTTCAACAAAAAGGAGAAGGCAAGAGCCTGTGGTGCAAAGACTTGGAGTGACACAGATTTAGATGACGAAGAAATGATCTCCAATGCTCAATCGTGCCTCATGGCCAAGTCTGATGACAGCAAGAAAGTATTTGATCTCTCCGACTCTGATACCTCACCTGAGGAACTAAGAGAGACTCTTCAAGAGAACTCAGAAAGCTTTATTGCTCTCTTAAGAGAGAATAAAGAAAATATTGAGTTGATTGAAAATCTCAAAGAGAATTACAATCTTGCCTATCAAGAAATTAACGACCTAGAAAGTTAATTAATTGTTGTAGACAACAAACTCAATTAATGAGAGAAGAAAGTTAAACTTCTCAATGAGATGGTGGACTCACTCACCAAGAAAAATGCTAAGCTGCAAACCCAAGTGGATGCATGGAATGGTAAGTCTCTGGATCTACAAAAAGCACTGATCACAGGACAATATCCATGGGATAGGTTTGGGCTTGGATACAAGAGTTGGCTCAGTGAAAAGGTTCACTTATATGAGTCAAGCTCGTTTGGATCTAGCATTAAAGGGACAAAGGATGTCTCTGTTAAAGTCTTGTAGAAAGGTGAGATGTCTGCAACAAGGATGCAGACTAGTGAGGTCTCTACTGCACAACCTCTAAAGGTTGATCCATTTAGAAAGACTATGCAGAAGAGGAACTCCTCTATTGCAAAGGGCAAGAACAAGGCAGAAGCCTTTGTTGCACAGTTCTTGAACCCCAAGACTTTTGTTAATGTAGCAACAGAAGTCAAGAAACCCCCTCACACGCTAACTGTCAAAAGAAATGAGTATATAACTTATTATCAAGCCGACAGGAGATTTGGAAAATTTTAATTTGCACCAAATTACTCTATATGGAATAGGGGTTCTCTTCGTGTGTCAAAGAGACCATACAGATAACACTATTGCATGTGTTGTATGCAGCAGACTGGATGGAAACATCCACGCAGAAGACCTAAGGCTAAACCAAAGGTTTATTGTTACAATTATGGCAAGCCTGACCATAAAGCATTTCAGTGTTGGATACTACACAAGAAACCTATTCAAGTGTGGATACCTAAGACTAACAAATAAGAACCCATGATCATGGGTACCATGTACAAAATGTTGCATGTGTTATTACAGGAAATACAGAATGAACCATGGTGCCTGGGTAGTGGATGTTTAGGGCACATGACATGTAGCAAAAGAATCTTGATAGATTATAGAAAGGAAGAAGGACCCTTGGTCATGTTTGGTGATGGGAAAGCATGTAGAACTAAAGGTTATAGAACCCTTGGTACAGGTTTCCTAATCTTTAGCAACGTTGCTTATGTCAAAGGGGTTGAACACAATCTACTTTCCATTAGCCAACTGTGTGATAAGAACTATGAGGACTAATGACATATGTAGAGTCATAGATAAAGAGTCTAATAAAGTCACACTGATAGGTCATAGATTAGGAAACATCTATGCAGTATACTTGCACTTATCATAGTCTGCACAAGTTATATGCTTTTATACTAAGGATGCAGACGGCACAAATTGGCTATGGCATAAGAGGTTAGCACATCTAAACTTTAAAACAATGGAAAAATTATCCTCAGCAACTTAGTAAGAGGTCTTCCTCAAGTTAAGTTCAGGAAGGATAAATTATGCAGACCTTATCAATAAGGAAAGCAGACTAGAACAAGTTTCAAACCTGTTAACCAAAAGAAAACCACAAGAGTTCTCGAACTACTGCACATGGATCTGTTTGGACCAGTAGATGTAGAGAGCTTGAGCAGGAAGAAATACACACTAGTAATTGTAGATGATTACTCGAGATATACTTGGGTAATCTTCCTGCATAAGAAAAGTGAAACTTGTAGTCTTCTAACTAGATTCCTTAGACAAGTACAAAATGAAAAGGGTTTAGATGTGGTAACAATTAGGAGTGATCATGGCACAGAATTTGATCAATCAGAGGTTGACAAATACTGTGATGATCATGGAATCAAGCACAACTTCTCTACACTTAGAACACCACAACAAAATGGTGTTGCAGAAAGGAAAAACAGAACTCTCATTGAGGTAGCCCGTACAATGCTCTCTGATGTAGACCTTTCAACGAGTTTTTGGGTTAAAGCAGTAAACACTGCCTGTTATGTGCAGAATAGATGCCTCATAAACAAACAGTATAACAATACACCATATGAAATATGAAAAGAAAAGACACCAACTGTCAAGTACTTTCATACATTTGGGTGAAAATGTTATGTTCAAAATAATGATAAACAACACTTGGAGAAATTTGACCCAAGAACAAATGAGGAAATATTTCTAGGGTATTCCACATGCAGCAAAGCCTTCAAAGTATTCAACAAGGAAACACAAACTGTGAAAGAGTCAGTTCATGTTTCTTTGATGAATCTGAGTCATCTATACGTACTGCTGATGCTCTTGATGAGGAATATGCATCTATAAATGATGAACAGGATACAGATGAGGAAAATGACCCTGTAGTAAAGGCAAAGAAGATGCAGAAGACCTACAACAAGATGCAGCAGAGAAAAAGCTGGAAGAAACTACCCTTGACCAGCATGAGGACAAAGGCAGATGGATTAAAGCACACACTGAAAAGACATAATTGGGGACAAGGATGTCCCAGTGCAGACAAGGAGAGCAACCACAAAGGAGTGCGTGTTTGCTTGCTTCATATCAGAAATGGAGCCTAAGACAATCAATCAAGCTCTCAGTGATTCTAACTGGATAGATGCCATACAAGAAGAATTGAATGAGTTCAAAAGAAATCAAGTATGGTATCTTGTGCCAAGACCAAAGAACTATGCAGTTGTTAGCTGCAAGTGGGTCTTCATGAATAAATCTGATGAAAATGGAATCATCATCAGAAACAAGGCTAGACTGGTGGCCAAAGGGTACTCTTAACAAGAAGGGATTGATTTTAATGAGACCTATGTCCCATTTGTAAGATTGGAAGTCATACGAATGTTCCTGGCATATGCTGCATACGAAGACTTCAAAGTCTTCTAGATGGATGTCAAAAGTGCTTTTCTCAATAAAAAGCTACATGAGGAAGTTTATGTCGAGCAGCCTCCTGGATTTGAAGATTTTGAACATCAAAACTATGTCCACAGGTTAGACAAAGTCCTTTATAGCTTGAAACAAGCTCCAAGAGCGTGGTATGAAACTCTGCTGCCTAACAAACTCTGCAGTCTAACAAAAAGCTTTGCTCTGCTGCCTGGTAAAATTTTAAGATAACCTATTCATCCCCCTCCCCCTCTAGGTTATTTATGGGACTTTCAAGGGGATTGGTCGAGCTTAGAGAAGGTTGACGACGATTGTGGATTTCATTTGCAAGTAAGAAAAATCTCTTAAGTGTTGTGCAATCGTTCTCGAGAGTTATGAAGAAAGATCTTAGGAAAGGAGTTCACTAATCTGCACCAAGAACAATATCTGCAGTAGAGTTTTTTGAAAAGATCTATGCAACGATCTAGGTTCTTACCTTACCAAGGATTGTACTTGTAAGGGGTTGTCTTGTAAGCCACAAATAATAAGAAAATGAACTCACCTCTTGGTTAGACCACATTGGTTACCAATAGAAGACTGAACTAACCCTTCGTTGATCATTTGATAACGATTGTGTGAACCAGTATAAAACCCTGTATCTTTATTACTTTTTCATTCAATACTTAGAGCTCTTAGAAAGCAATCCAAAATACACAAGAGACAATCTTTCTACACCATTGTCTCTGTTGCAGATTCATTCCGTAAATCTGCAGAAGGTTAAATATATACTAGTCAAGAGCAGGTTGCACTAAACTGTGAAAATTTTTTAATAGCCTATTCACCCCTTCTTTAGGTTATTCATTTTAAACTATGTGATTTACATATGGCTTCAGCAACCAAAAAAAAAAAAAACATGTTTCATGCACAAAATATTTCCCTTAAATTTCAAGTTTAAATAAGGTTGATACACAAAATTAAAAAAAACAAATTTCATTTGTTTTTATTTTTAATTTGCAGTAGCGACAAACTTGTTATTAAAAGAAACTAGTTTTTTTTTATTATTTTTATAGAAACCCAAAACACAATTATTGGTGATTAAAAGAAACCTCAAAAGCAACATAGCAAAATCAAAGAGTTTCGAATTTGGTTAGTGAATCAAGCAATTCATCTGAGCTTATAATCAAACAAGCACTAAACAATCGGACGATGGTCGTGAAAAAACGGGTCTTTAATACTTGCTGTAGCCTCCCGGGTTGATTTTAATTCAACTTCACATCTATATTATATAGATAAGGATAGGTTTGAGTTTTCGGGATAATGTGGCAGCAGCCACTGCTCACCCGCTGCCGCAAGTCTTGAACGGTGCTTCTCTTTCTTTTTTTTTTTTTTTTCTCTCTCTATTTTTTGAAAAAAGGAGGTAATTTTCCACTACAAAATAAACAAAAGGGGGAAAAATAGAAAAAACCCATCACAAACAGATAGATGAAAACCCGACTAGATGAAATCCAATTAGTTATTGAAACAAACAGTCGTGAATTAAATCCTTTATCTCTTCATCATCTGAGTTGATTTTCTTTGGATTTTGAAATTCCAATATCGATTGTTAGAACTAGTTCATTGATTATTTCAATTGTTAAGGTTTTAGTTTGACGATCAACCTTTTCAACAGATTTTTGGTTAAAAACTCGTCACTGAAACTTCTTTGGAGCCATGGCTGACAATTGCTCCTTGTTCTTTCTTTTTTCCATTTTTCTTGTTTTTTTTATCGGGGGCATGCGGCAGCGGGTGAGCAGCAGAAACTGCTGCCACATTATCCCGTTGAGGTTTTTTTTTTCTTTCGTCCCATGTTTGATTGATCACATTTATTACTGTCATTTAATCCACATTCCAATATCTACATTTAAATGAGCTAATCATCCAAACCTCTTTGAATCTTTGTATAACTCTGAATAATGTTATATAACTGACGAAGATTTTGCAATGAAGTTTTGGATCAGTTTTATCATTTTGGAAAGGTAGGTTTGAAATTCTTGTTATCAAGGTTTGGTCCATTTTAGTATCAAGTGTGGTTAGTCATGCAGTTATTACAACTATTTAATACACATTTAAATAAATACAGTTAAATATACACTCAATCCCCTTAACTACCAAAATATCTATGAATCCATCTTTCTTCTTCTGTTTTAATCTTTTCCAGCAATGAACGATGTTATATAACTGACAAAGATTTTGAATTGAGGATTTGGATCGGTTTTATCATTTTGATCATCCATAACATCGTGTTTTACATGTGATTGTTTAAGTTTGATTTAGTGTTTCATATTTAATTTATGTACAGATTATTTTTTAATTTAATCATCCTATATTTAAGATTTTCAATATAATTTAAGTAGATAGATATAGTCGTCAATAATATTTTCGAGTACATAATATGAATTTCAAAAATAATTAATGTAATAAATTGGATTAAGGACTTGTTTATGTAGATTTATATTGCAATTTCAACCATATTTGTCAATAAGAAACAAACAACCATTTTCGTCAACAAGAATCGAGCAGTACTAGTTTTAACACCAAGAAACATATATGTCCATTACGATGAGAAGACTGGAAATACTAAAAATATTCAATGAACATTGGGCCATAGTTTATGATCAATAGCTTGAAAGCAAAGGTCTCAACATAGTGCGTACTTCGAGCGTAACATAACATGAAAGATAATAGAAATAGAGCATATACTCTAAATAAAAGCTTCTTGTGAATCCTGATGAGATTAGCGAAGATTTTGTCGAATCTGTCCGCTAGATATAGCTTGAGTTAGCAAGGCCGCTAGCCGATTAGCTCCGATTGGGTTCCCTTTTTAGTAGGGAGATACACCAACATTTGCAGAAGCAGCAAGGAAGTCATCTTTCATCATAGTATCCTCTCCTTCCTGAAAAATAGATTCAACCATCAAAGTCCAGAAAAAACATATCAATACTATAAGCTAAGCAGTTAGAGATGGTTCTATCTTATGATCTTTTGATATCGATCGTTCAATTCTTATTCTATAATTCTGATTAAATATTATTTCTTCTTTCATGAAAATTACATCACTTGTTTTATTGAATATCCCACAAAAATTATAATATTTTCTAATTTAATAATATTTTTATAAGGAATAACATCAAATTAGGTACAGTACACCTACTAACTCCTCTCACAACTACTATGGTAAATTATATTTGTAATATTATTCAATACAAATTCAACACATGCATAAATTTCCGATCCGTGTCAAACTGTTGTAATTTTCACGAGACGGATGTAGTAATATATAAGAAAATAAGTACAATTAATAATCAAGTTAAAAAAGCGATTACAATAATTTATTATTGACTAGTCGATATATTCTTGTTGAATTTTAAGAGCTAATTAACGATTTGATTCAAATATCTACAAAATCCATAATTAATATTAAATATAAATTTAAAAAAAGAAGAATTATCTATTAGTCATCAAAACCTAGAATATTTACTAATTGATAGCATCTCATTATGTTATTTATCAATTATTCATTACCAAAAATAAAAACTTCCATTCAATAGAGGAAATAGAACAAATCATTCTTAAAATCAAACGAAATAAGACAAATGATAATTAATAAATTAAGGATGACTTTTATTGACCTTTTAAAAATTAGTGAAAATAAACAAAGAGACAATGATATTTCATTTCAAAAATATTTGGCAAATAAGATAATCTATATCTACTATATACTAAGTGAAATTGATTGGGACTGTACCTTGATCGGATATTTATAGATTAGTTTTTTTTTGTCAAATAAATAAGTTATCCAAAAACTTTTTAAAATCGAATACTTTTAGATTTTTGTTACGAAGTGAATAAGTTATCTAAATTTATAAGCTCAGATACTTTTAGATTGGAAAAAAATAGATTTATGGCTACACTATTGATTTTAAAAATCAATACTTAAGATAGAAATTGATTTCTCTATCTTTAATTAATAAAGAAAATGAATTTTTAATCTTAATCGTTGATTTATAAATCCAATGATCTAACCACAAACCCACCAAGCTAGCCATTCTTTTATCGTAATTATTTGTGTGTTCTCCTTTTCTTTCGATTCTATGCATGGCTACACGGACAGGTATCCTAGTTATATATACCAAGTGAATTGATGTAACACTGTGTTTGTGTCGCATCAGACGATTTTAACCGTTCAAACTTGCATCGGACGATTTTAACCGTTCAAACTTTTAATAAACGATTGAGATTTATTTGAAAACTTAAATATGGTATTTAAAAAATTAATTAAAATAAAACAGAAATGCAATAATACAATATTAATGGTAGCCGTTGGATGGGTAGATCTTTATTTTCGCATTGATCGGAGTAATAAATTAAATAGCATAACTAAAAGATAATTTGTAAATCTTCATTATATAATTCCTATTTATCAAAAAAGTTTATGTCATAATGATATTTATTTTCTATACAAAAGCCAGATAAACGATCAAAATTAATTTATATTATTCTAATCAGATAGGCGCGGGCTATTTTAATATCTTATTGAAAGATTATGACTGTTCGAGATTTGAATGAATAATCCAGATTTTTATTTTAAATAAATATAAACGATTTAAATATTTTAATCTATGTATTGATAGATCTTGACCTTCAAATTTGTTTCTTTTGATCCGTACATTATTACACGGATGGATAAACTGGTTTATATCAAATACTACTTTTTCAATATATATCAGTTCAAAAAATATAATATCTCTTTCTTCTATCATAACATCAATACTTTTTTTTTTGTCGTGTATTATTACAGGGCGGATAAACTAAGATGTAATTATATGTGTACGAAAAACGATACGTGCAACCAACCTGGGTTGGTCTTGTAATGTTCGACTCAAACTTCTTCTTGAAGGTCTTGGGTTCCGTCCGTTGACTTCGATCAAAGCTTTACCCGATGCTGATGGGGGAGACGTCCTCATTAAAAAAAAAAAGAAGATATGTGCATCTTTTTTACTGCTACAAAACTCACTGTTAGTATTAAAAACCAGCTATCACACTATCGTCAAGAAATTTTTTGTATAGTCGATGGGATATATCCACAGAATATGGGTCTCTCCACAATTAGCGCGGTTTCTCAAAAGTTAAGCGGGTTTCTCCAAGATAATTTCTATATTGCCCATCGAATCTTGTGATCCATGAGATGGAATGGATTTCCACATCAACAAGAAATCTAATCTTATTGAAATTATCGTTGTCTAAAATGATTTTCTCTATCCTCTTTCTAAACTTTCTCAGAATTTCAAAATCTTGTTTTCCCCCGTCCTTTGCTGATTTTGAGCATCTAACCTCGATTTCTCTAAAATTGATGGTCATGGAGTCTTCAATTGAAGGTGTAGGTGTTATCTAACTCATCCCAACGGTTGCTTGTGGAACTTTTCCAAAGGATTTGGGGAATCTTGCGAGAAACCCTACTATGGAGCAAAACCCTATTTCTTCGAAATTGGATCAGTCAAAGGATTTGATGGCTAAATCTCTCCTGGACGAGGTCACCAAGGAGAAGGATTTTGCTCTACGACAGCTTAGCAAGGCCCTAAATCAACTCTTTCTAAAGAATCAGAGAGAGCGTAATGCCAAAGAAGCTTAGAGGAGAGGTGGAATGTGTAATACAGTCATTGAACCGGTTACAGCTGTGAGGACAGTGCCTGTAAGGTCCCATGTCTTAATGGTGAACGCCAACCCTCTTGAAAAGAAGATGAAGTTATCATTTGTAGAGCCAGCTTAGAAATCCCTGTGTTTGTGCCTGATGAAGGGTTGCTAAAAGAGTCCCATGAGAGATTTAGCGAGTATCTTGTGGATTATTTTGTCAATGGTAATCCTGAGTACAAGATGGTTGAAGCTGCGGCAAAGGGCTTTTGGATGAAACATGGTCTGGAGGAGGTACTTGCAGACAATTCAGGGTGTTATTTTTTCAAAGTACTTACAGGTAGAGCAAGATCCCAGATCTTGGAAGGTGGCTCATGGATGTTCTATGGGAAGGTCTTGATCCTTCAACAATGGACCCTTGAACTGATCGTGTAGAGAGCAGCAAGATTCCGTTATGGGTGAAATTTCACAAAGTCCCTTGGCTTTGTGGACTCCTGCTAGCCTCAGTGGTATTGCTAACTTGGTCGGGAAGCCTTTATATATGGACTCTTTCACGGAGACCAGCCCTTGGCTTGCCTTTGCTCAAATATGTGTTGAAGTTGAGGCTAGGAAGGGCTTTCCAGATAAGGTTTGTGTCAGGATACGGGATAGACAACATGAAATCACAGTATAATATCAAGGGAAGCCTGTGGTATGTGATAATGTTGAGTCTTTGGCCACAAGTGTAAAGATGCTAACTTTCCTGACATACCCTTAATTGATATTCCAAAAAGCAGTAATAGAGCCCCTACTGCTGCAGTTAAGGAGGGTGAATGGACCCATGTGCAAGGAAGGAATGCAAGGAGGGTGAGTAAGGGGAATGAGGTGAATGAATGTGCCAATGTTGCAACTTCAGATAGTATATGACAAAAACACCTACTGATGTGTCTGCTGGTGTTCTGAATACTCAGAGAGGCATGACTGACTTCGGGGATATTGACAGTGATCAGGACTGTATCTTTGATGAGTCTCTTGGGGAGGGGTCTTTAAGAGTCCTTACTTGTCATTGATCTAAACCCTGTGATAGCTAGCACATCAACACTGGAATCCTCTAAAGTGTTGAAAGTTAAGGAGCACAGCAAGAACCTGTCAAAGAAGGAGGCAAAGAAGTTAGATGAAAAGGAGAAAGCAAAGGCTAAGAAGGCCAAGGAGAAAGAAAAGAGCCATGATGCTCTTTTAGATAAGTTGAGATAGATAACCTCACATATCTATATGTACAGCTTATTTTCTTTTTATGGATTTTGGAGCATGGAAAATAAGGGGATTAGGGGATGTTGTGAAGAAAGCTGAGGTTAGAAGCCTGGCTTGTTCAAGGAAAATAAGACTTTTTGCAATTCTTGATACCCAGATTGATGAATCTGAGCCCAAAGCTGTGATGAGAGGCATGTTTCCTTGTTGAGAGTTTGTAGCTAACTATAGACAGTCAGACAAGGGGAGGATCTGGGTGTGTTGGGACCTTAGGGAAGTTGTTTTGGGGGTCATTGATATGACTGACCAAATGATTTATGGCATGGTCACTGCTGACAATGATAGACTGGAGTTTACAATGTCCTTTTGCGTATGTTGAGAATAAGTACATGGACAGGAGGCCACTATGGGACGATATGATTTCGAAAAGTGTCCAGCTGCATAACTCACCATGGATAATCGTGGATGATTTCAATGCTATTATGGATGCATCAGAAAGAAGGGGGGTCGCTACCAAATGCCTGCCATCCTTTGATGAGTTTAAAAACTTTGTCCAATCTACTGCTTTAGAAGACCTTAGATATCGTGGATGTAGATATACCTGGTCTAACAGAGTTCATGGAGACAAGGCTGTATATAGGAAGATTAACAGGGTCTTATGCAACGACAAGTGGCTCATGAACTTCACTACTTCTGAGGCTGAATTTCTCACTGCAGGAGTGTCTAATCACTCACCAATGCAAGTCTCTTCTGGGATAAAGATCAGGCCAAAGACACCTTCTAGAATTTTTCACTTCTGGGCTAAACATCACGTCTTTACCAATGTGGTTCAGGATGCATGGAATGTTGATATCAAAGGGTGTGCTATGTATAGACTTGCCATCAAACTTAGAATGTTGAAGGCAAGGCTCAAGGATTTCAGTATAGAGCATTTTAATAATATCTCCCTCAGAGTACAGAGCTTGAGAAAGGAAGTGACATTAATACAGCAGCAGCTGCTAGATGATCCTACCAACCATGAGCTTGCTGATATGGAAAGGGTATGGGTACAAGCACTGGTGGATATGAGTTTGAATGAAGTGGAATTTTATAAACAGAAGTCTAGGGTCCAATGGCTATCTTTTGGTGATCAAAATTTCAGATTTTTTCATCAGTACATCAAGGCTAGGGAAAATAAGAGAAATATTACTACCATGAGCAGTGCAGATGGCAGTGTAATAACTGGAAAAGATTCAGTTGCATCCAATATAATTGAGTACTTTGAGGGGCTGTTCCAAAGACAACCATTCAATGTAGCCCCTATAGACCTCAGCAATATAGCTACTCCATTTTCTGAGGACGATAAGCTTCGCATGGTAGCTGATGTAACGGATAAAAAGATAAAGAATGTCCTGTTCTCTATGGTTAGATGTTAATCTCCTGGTTCAGATGGGTTTACAGTGGAGTTTTGTTGTTATTGCATGGGATGTAGTTGATCATGATTTCCTTAAAGCTGTCAAAGAGTTCTTCATGAACAATAAAGTTCTTAGGGAGGCTAATATTACAAGCATTGCCTTGATTCCTAAATGTGAGAACCCCTCCTTGGTTACAGATTTTAGACCCATTAGTTGTTGTAATACAATCAATAAATGCATAGCCAAGATCATGGCTAACATATTGGCCAATGGACTGTCAGGGGTGATTAGCATTACTCAGGGAGCTTTTGTCTAGGATAAGAGTGTTGATAACATCATGCTTGCACAACAGCTGTTCAGGGGGTATAATTTGTAGAATATTTCCTTCGAATGGCTGTGAAGGTGGATATGCATAAGGCTTATGACACTCTATCTTGGGATTTTCTGTTTAGAGCTCTTGATGCCTTTCAGGTACCTCAGACCATGATATGCTGAATTAGAGAGGCTATTACAACGTCTCAGTTCTCCATTAACATCGATGGTGAATTGAAGGGCTTCTTCAGGGGAGGGAAAGGCTTAAGGTAATGGGATCCGTTGACACCATATCTTTTCATCCTCACCATGGAGATTTTCACTGGGATACTGAATGTTAAGACCTCATCTTCTGACTTTGCTCACCACTGGAGGTGTAAGACTAGTTCCCTCACTCATATGTTTTTTGCTGATGATGTGTTGCTCTTTGCATCTGTTGATTGCTAAATCTTCTGAGATATTGAAGAATGCAGTGGACATGTTCTCACAGATGTCAGAGCTCTCACCTAATGTGATGAAAAGTGAGGTCTTCATTGCAGGGGTTGATGACACAATGAAGATGCAACTGCTTGGTCAATGGGGCTTTCCTCTTGGAGTCTTTCCATCGAAGTATCTTGGTATTCCAATTGTGCCCACAGGGCTCAGGTTAATTCATTGTAAAAGCCTCATTGACAAAGTGAGGAATAAGGCTATGGGATATGCCAATAAGTACTTATCCTATGCTGGTCGTCTCACCTTTATCAAGAGTGTCCTGTAGGATATTCAGGTTTATTGGATCTCTGTTTTGATATTGTCAAAAGCTATCATTTTTGAGCTTGACAAAACCTGCAGGATTTTTCTTTGGAAGGGACCATCTTTAAAACATGGAGGCTCACGGTGAACTGGGTTTGAGGAATATGTTGGAGTGAAACAAGTGCTTCATAATCATGCATCTGTGGTGCCTCATCACTGATCTAGAATCCATGTGGGTTCGATAGATAAAGGCCAATTTCATCAAAAAGATAGATCGATATGGAGTGTAACCAAGCCACGACAGTGTTCTTGGAACTGGAGTAACCTGCTACAGCTGAGGTCTCTTGCACAGATGAGAATCAGATAGAGGATTGGGAATGGTCACACTATATACTTCTGGTATGATCATTGGAGCTCATATGGTCCTTTGTATCTTATTTTTCCAGTTCATATCTTTGCAAGCTATGTTCTGTAGCAGTCTAGAGAATCATAACTTATTGTTGACAGGTCTTGGACCATGCCTCAACAGATCTTATCTTGGTTTGGTTCAGAACAGTTACTTACGATCCTCGGTGGCTTGGATGTCTGTTGGTGGAAGAAAGGGTTGTTTGATTCGTCTAAGGTCTGGGTGACAGTAAGGACTAGGGCATCACATGCTTCTTGGCATGATCTTATTTGGAGCCCAGGATTTGTTCCTAGACACTCGTTCATTTGCTTCTTCTTGTGTACATTCCCCTGACGAATGGTGATGGAATGGTCCATGAGGTGCTCACAACAATTGCCAGATGCGTCTTTTGTGCAGACAATGGCTCAGATTGCAATCCAGCGGAAGGAAAGAGGCCTGCTAAGTTTTTTGCTAGATTAATTTTTTGTGTTATGATGTATGAGTTATGGAGAGCAAGAAATGATGCCATCTTCCAGAATGTAAGGCCATGTCATGATGCTGTTCTTAGACGGTTGTCCAGAATAGCAACTAATGTACTCCAGACGATGAAGAACAAGAAGGTTAAGCATGTTAGTCAGGCCATGGAATGATCGTGGAGAATGTGATCTTGTTGTAATTGTATAGTTAAGGTATAGAGTAGTTGATAGCCTTGATGCATGGGTTTTTGTATAGGTAAAGATGACTATAAGTGCCAAGCCTGAGCAAGCTTTTAGATGATACACCATATGCTTTGATATGGGTGATCATCTATGAAAATAAGGAACTTTTGTAACCAAAGAAGTTGACTAATTTAAATCATCGGCACAACAATAGGAAATCTAGCCCAATCTCTTAGAGTAAGTCCAATGATAAATGCTATTTTGGTATAGGCATAGTTTATTTTGGTTATGAATAATATCAATTTGTTAAAATTTAATAATATTGTTTCAATGGTGGTCATGCTATAATATGATTATGTGGTAAATCAATGGATGAAAAAAAATCACATAGATTATTTTTTTTTGTTGGGATTTGTGCATTAAATAGTTTTTGTTATATTAATGGTCAAATTTGACACATCATTTAGTAAAATGCAAAATTTGTTTTGAAATAACTTGTTCATTGAAGTAGTATGTTATATAGCCATTGCTAAAATATAACTTTAACTACCCTAATATTTAACTACCCTAATAGTTATTGCATTGGTCTTGCTCTTAGTCTTGGGCTAAGGATGATAGTATCATCAACATATTGTAATGCTTGGTTTTACATTGATGATATCGATGTGCCGTGGCTGATTGTCTGATATGATCCCACTCCGACAACGGATATGGTTTTATTAAAAAACAAAAAACTAAAACTTAAAAACAAAAGGAAAAAAATGGATTTCTCCATAATATATTTTCTTGGTCTTTGTCACTGAGTTTTCTTTAGTATCAGTGGACTATTATGGAAGACTCGTTTACTAAAGATCTGTTTTGTGTCATTTTTATTTTTTGTTTTTCGTTATCGTTTTCGCTTCATTGACTATTGAAATAGATTATTTATTTCTGATTGCTGTTTTTCAAATCGATAAAATAAAAACAAAAAAAAACCCTAAAGAATGGTGTTCCATTTCTGTTTTGTAGTTTTATCAAAGTACAATATTTAAGATTCATTTTATAAAAAGTCATTCTTTTAATCTGTATCTGTATCTTTTCTTTTCTTTGTTTGGTAGGGTGAGTTTGGTTTTCGTTACTTGGTTTTTGTTTTTGTTACTGATATTGATTTTCATAATTTCGAACAGCGATATCAAACAATACTTGAATGAGCTCCCTCTTTCCCTATTCGCGTTTTCTTTATAGGCCCGAGCATAGTTTGTAATACTTCACCTGTGGGCGAGTGGCAGTCTTCTTCACCATCTGATCAGGCATGAGACCAAAGTGGATATGAGGAAAATGTGCCCACTGTGAATAAGAAATGCAAAATGAACAACAAAATGGGTCACTATCAACCAATGCACAAACCCTAGCTAGTTCAAACTTTATAAAAAATGCATACTCATATTGAGAAGAAGCAAAAACAACTTATTAGCATTAGCTTTATAATGGAGGGATCCTTTTACATTCTTTGCAGCAGCACTGAAGGCTTCTCTGTGACTTATATCGGGGTTCCCGGCCTTGATGCGCTGAATCTCTTCCCTACAACGCCAAATCATTGGATGATTACTTGGAGTGATTTCTTGATTACTTTGTCTATGTTCACCACGTTAGTTGGAAGAGAAATTCGTCGAGTAACTCACTTGATGAATCGGTTGTAGGCAGAAGGCACCCTTTGTCTCTTCTCTGGAGCTGATCACAATGTAAAGGATTAAATTTGACGATCAAGTTAAATTTAGTACTATGACAAAACTAAGTCACGGATATTTAATAGTGTAGCGAAGTATTCAAGACGCTCAAAGGGTACGCTTCTGCAATGCACTAAACAGTACCTCGTGATTTAATATGGTGTCTGTGTTGGCGAGGGATAAGGGTTTTTTTTTTTTTGGACTCCGGTTCCATTATAAGTGGATTCCTTACTTTTTATTTGTGTAATGATATGAATGGTATAATTAAGCAAGGAGTTCTTAAAGGACACATTCAAGATTCTAGGGTCCAAAACCATGAAAGATCGAAATATTGACCATGAAATAACCGCAAAGAAAAACCGTTTCTTACCTATCAAATGTAAAGTTCCCTGGTAATTACTAGTGCTAATTAAGTACAACACATTCATCAAAGAACTCAAATAAAAAGCTGATCTTACATGTCAGAGGGAGAGGAAAGAGTGTTATTGATCCCAACAGAACCTGTTTATCCACTTAAGCTAGCTTTATATGTTTCCTGCTAAAGGGAAGGCTTGGAAAGCAAACAACTTGGGTGTACGGGTTAAGGCACATCAATAAGTACCAGAAGAAGAAACCAAGTACTAGTACTAACTTGTTTATAAAATGGCGAATCGAATTTGATGGTGGCGTGACTGGTTTGAGTACTCGCTGATCCGGCCAAATTTTTTTTGTAGTAGTAGAATTGATTGCTTAAAACAGGAGTTCGCATACTCCAATATGCTCTGAAACAAAGCACTAATTACCATTAAACAAATTAGAAGTGTCAATCAACCACTTTGATGATAACTGAAATGGATCTTCCGGTACTTTGATGATAACTCAAATGGATTTAAACATCCAATCATCAAGTTGATTGTAAGGCGCCGCATAAATTTGATGCATGCACTTGACTCATATTCTGACACCTTTACACCACAGATGTAAAAGTTCATTTATAAAAGATAATCTTAAGATGCAAGCAAGTTCATGTTAATTCTCTGGAATCACCCAATACGCATATGGACAATGACTACGTCTGTCAGTTTCGCTAATAGTATATAAAGTTTTTACTGATATCAGGAACCTAGAAAGTTATGCCCAAAATCTTCTTTGTGCAAATTAACAAGGACTTGAAGAATGAGCTTAAACGAAGGACTAGAACAGGAAGGAGAGAAGTTTGTATGAATCCTCACGTCTGTTAGTCACAGGGTTCCTTGGAGGGAATTGACCATCAACCGGGCGAGGTCCAGGTCCCATGAAGCGATTTGAACCCATCTGCAGGCTCCCCGGAGAATCATGTCCGAATTTCTGGATCTCATCCTAAAACAAACACAAAAACTCACCATCAACCGTCTCCATCACTGATGTATAATTCAGAGTATACATATAACCCTAGCTAGCTTGTGATTTTTCCTAGAAACAACACAGAAAATGTATTTTTATCAGAACATTGGGGAAAGTGGGAACCTGTAGGCCAAGATGTTGAGGAGGATTCAAAAGGTTGTGATGGGTGAAGTGCAGCTGATGATGATGATGGTTATGATTAACAGCAGGTGCTGCAGGGAGAAACAAAGCTCTCATGTTGACAGGAAGCAGGTTGGTACAGTGGCCGCATCGGACCGTCACCGTCTTGAACAAGCTTGTGCAAGGCACACTCACCTGCAGCCAAAAATATAACCACGAACATAAACATGATCATGTTAACATCAACAAAGCATACAAATATATTCATCATCTGGATCGGCCTAGCTAGCTGGTGCGAAGAAGGGTTGGCCTAGTGGTTAGTGATCAGTAACTCCTCAACGAACCATATGGTTAGGGGTTCAACACTTTTTGATGACATCAGAGAACAATCTCTCTATATTATTATATAGAGACCTTGTTCTTCATTGCAAGTTTTTCTGGATTGTTATCTTTGCCTTTGTCTTTGGATCGGCTTAGCTAGATTGATTGATTAGCTCTAGTATCTACTAGACTGTCTATCACATAAACCCTAACATACACTAAAGTTCCTCATAGGATGATGAAAGTGATAGAGACTTGTTGCTAACCGCGAGGACGGTGTCGCAGAGGTGGCAATGGACATAGCAAAGCTGCTCAGCAGCAAAAGGAGCAGGAGGAGGAGGAGGCAGCGGCGGCCGCGAAGGAGGAGCTGGAGTAGGAAGAGTAGGAGGGGCAAGATCAAGTATTTGTTGCTGAGATGTCATCTCCCTAGCTATTTGTCCAGGTTGTGGAAAGAGCTAGAGGACTGATTATCTATCTGCTCAATGTCACCCCTCCCTGAAGAGAAGAGCTAGCTAGAGAGAGATGATGAGAGGAGTTCTTGTTTTGCGGCAAAGCTAGAAGAGAGTAGTAGTAGCTAGGGGAGTCCACACACACTTTGATGGTGATGATGATGATCAGTTCCAGTCCACACCTCATTATATGCATGTAATAGCTAGTTATAATAACTATAAGGTGGGAACTTGGGACCATGACGACCTAGCATGTGACATGCTATAAATTAAGATACTTGTGTGTATCATGGGATGTGGAAATGTTGTAGGGGAATGTAGATTGTTGTATGTCTTGCGACGGTATTTGTTCAAGACTATACTAAAAGGTGATCATCTTCTAGTTGCATATCATATTTGCCATGCATATCAAACGCATATTGGGATCGACAGCAGAGTTGTTAAATGGTGGTGTTGGCAAAAGCTTTTTAGTAAAACACCCTACAAAATCCACTCAGGTGCAGGGTTGAGGGATGAGAAGAGCGAGATGCAGACAGTTTTATTTCTATTATTGTAAATTAGAGATCGTTTGGTAAACTTTCAGAAAATGTCGAATCCCTAATCACATAATCGGATGGAAAGACTGCTTATCAGTTGAATCTAATCTTTCTTGACATCAATTGATTAGCTCAAGACACCCTTTTATTCCAGACCATTATCTAGGTGAGGAAAGTTCTTTTGAAGATCAATTCTATGTTCAATACTACATATTATCATGTATATCCCAGCTCAATATATATAAATATGTTTAGACAATAATATCCATTTCTGTTGATGAAGATAGAAATGTGTGGTGCGGTTGCAATGCAGATGAGGCAGAGCTGCAAGAGAAACGACAGAGAGGGAGTCAGCGAAAGAGCAGGCGGCAGATGTGGGAGGAACTTAGAAAGGGATGTTTGCATGGCGGGTTAATTGGCCTGGCTGAGCTGACATTTTTTTGGTCATTCACCTGTTACTTTCATACTTATTTTTGGGGCCGGCAAGGGCGGGAGGAGAGAAGATGCCAGGTACATGTTTCAGCTGACTGAATGGTTAGCTAGCTAGCTACTTGCAATTTCAATCTAATCGATCTTTTAATACGATATCCCAACAAATATGGTATTGTATCAAAGATAATGTTGAGCAACCAACTGTACCAACAATCAAAACTGAGGATAGAGTTAAGTATCATTATAAATTTTAATATTCCTCCTCGATCATACTAAATTTCTTCAGAGATGAAGTGTGGACAATATATTTTTTAAATAATTGCATTAGAAGATTTTATGGATCAATAGTTAATTTAATACCGCATACCATCTGTCGAACAAGTCACATAATAAACCACACAACTAGCTAGTGGGATAAATACAAGAAAGTTCATTATAGATATTAACATATAGCAAGTCTGTATGAAATATAGGAGATTGTGGGAGATATATTCATCTCATTGCCAATCAGTTTTAAGTTAATACTCTAGACAATCATTTGATACGCAGACAAAATAAATCATCAAAATTCATTAAGGGATCGCTCCTTTCATGAATAGTTTGGGTGATAGCATATTATTTCATTAAAGGAAAATAGTATTTAACCTCCCTCAATTATTATCCGGTTGTACTTTACCCTCTGAAGTATAAAAATAGCCACCTAATCCCCTAAATTTTAAAAAAACCTTAGATTTTTTACGTATAACCTCTCTGAAAGTAATTTTTTTTTAACACAAAACCTCCCTCGAAGGAGGGCATGTGCCCATTTGTAAAATCGAGGGGGGTTATGTACAAAAGGTCGAAAGTTCAAGGGGTTATGTGTTATTTTTTCTTTCATTAATAGTCAAACTGTTATAATTTTCATGGATGAACGAAGTATATTTGCAACATGATATAGGAGGAACTATATTGTGTAGTTTCAGTTGCCATAACTCTTCTACCATAGCACTCTTATCAAACTATGTTTGCGACGACTGCAGCCTATCAGTCTAGACTGTGGACATTTGACCATAATCAAATGATTTTTTTGTAAATTTTTCTTGCTATATTTATGATAGTTTTTATTATTTAGTTTAACCTAGTTTTTATTATTTAGTTTAACCTATGATACTTCACGACCAAACCTTCAGGCACGTCCATCCCTACCTTCGTCACATAGAACATCCAATGACGCACCATGTGTGAAGCTATATCGACCCTGAAACTGTGGTACATGGCCCATAGAAACATGCACTCCTCGTTGCGGATGTTGCCCACTGTCTTATATCGGCCAAAGATAATGTGTATCAAAACTCGATGCACATACCAACACTGTGTTGTGCAGCGTCGACACCTTGGTCGTTCGAAACTCGACACCTGAGAGGCCAGTGAGATCCAGCCAAAAAGATCCTGTCTCTCTAATAAACTCCCTCGGCTCACTCTGCGGCCCTCCAACCTTGAAGCCATAATTACGTTATCTTTCTTTTTCTTCCCCTTGGTTGTGAGTTCCAATGTACTCATGAACTCATAGACGATAGTCTCATAGGTCAGCCACCTATTGGATGCGAATCGCTCCATGGATAGCCCCTTGAGAAGGGTATCCATATCACCCTTCAGACCCAAAGTAGTGAGGGCCTTAGGATATAAGTACCTCGTCTTCAGGAGGCGTCTCCTCTTCTGGTGTTGGTAAAGTTCCTCATGATTTCCATTTTCAAACTCAATCCCATGGTCGTTGAGCTCACCCGATAATGCTTTAGGCGGAGAAGGAAGTCTAGGGACACGGCTGCGCTTAGGAGGGTTCAGATATTTGTGCGGCATCTGCAAACAACAACACAACACAACAAACACAACACATCATATATCCCCGAGCCGAGATACACCCTTTACTCCTACATCATTCGTCAAACATCCTCCTCCATCTCAAACAATCTCCATTAACCATCTCCTTCATATTTCACATATATCCATTCATACACATATAGGTATATCAATTTAAACCATACAATCACAAATATATCAATTTAAATCATACAATCACACAAGTCATCGATATACGATCATAGTTGCAAAAATCAATCAAACAACTCCACACACAAATCTAACTTGAACCTATCATACCTTCATCATCCATAAGTGTAATGTAACACATTCTAGTGATCCCTTACATCAAAATCAATCAAAATTCACATTCTCATGAATCTGCATCAACCCGAAAAACCTAAATCACCCAAACTTCACCAAACGTGACCAACATATCTACATACTCGCTACATCATGAGGGATCCAATTCAAGTCTTACATTGTGCATTAAAAGTGATATGAGTGATAAATTTTAGAGATTTTTGAAAATTACCGTCGAACAAATTCGTGGAGATTTTGAGTGATTCGATGCGCGATTGATGAATCCAACGATGGAGGAAGGAGTGTATATTAAGCCTCTAGCTTTGATTTGCAAGTCTCCTTGGTGGATTTGATGGAGAAATGATGAATTGGGGTGTTTAGGGTTGTGCGTTTTCGTTTGTGTGAAGGAGAAAATGAAGAATAAGTTCCCTTGTTCGTGGTTTTAGGCTGCCAAGTTCGCAGGGCACACGACCTCCAGGGCCCGTGCTCAGGGAATTCCTGATTTAAGGTTGGAACGGCCTGTGCGCTTTACGCACGGCCCTTGCGTGGTCTTTTGATGCGTGCTGTCGTTTACACGTCAAATTAATATTTAAGAGTACCCACTTGACTCTATTAATATAGAATTAAATGTAGTAGTGGAAGTAGAGGTCGATCCCACAGAGAAAGCTGAAAGTGATCAACTAAAATAACTTAAGACTTTTAACTACTCTAGGAGTTGGGGGGGTAGGGGTTGTTTAAAAGGTTCAATAACTAAACTAATGATTCACAAATGTGAAACTAAGATAAATAGCAGGGTTGGTAGTTTAGATAGGGAGAAATATAGGGATTATGGTTGATTCATTTAGAATTATTTAGATCAATCATTGATGTCTTTAGGTGTGATGATTAAAATGGAAT
>JAOVYX010009085.1:0-34695 GCA_035668315.1 Drosera spatulata | reverse complement strand
AATTTTGTTTACCCCCCCCCCCCCCCCCCCCTAGTGAAGTAACCTCAAATGGTCTAGCAACATCTGAATGAACCAACTCGAATAGTTGCATTGCTCTCCTTGACTTTCCAACAGGGAAGCTCACCCTGTGTTGCTTGCTCTTCATACAACTATCACATATTGATCTTGATGGTCAATTTTGGACAGACTCTTCATCATATTCCCCCTCAAGAGGAGATTAAAGCAAGTAAATGATAAGTGATCCAATCTCAAGTGCTAGAGCCATGACTTGTTCTTGATGATTGACTTGAGACAACTTACAGAAACAATGGTAATATTCAAGGTGAATAGTCTATTTGTAGATATTCTGGCTATCGTTTCACCTTTATTTGTGATGGTAAGAGTAAAATCTTTCATCGAGATCTCATATCCTCTTTCCAATAATTGTCCCAAGCTCAAAATATTCATTTTTAAGGCGAAAACATAGTAGACATTAGAGATATACCTCTGATCTTCTGCTTTAATCTTGATCAAAATACTTCCTTTCCCTTTAACCGGGGTCCTCGAATGATCTCCGAAAGTGACCTCACCAGCAACGGCTTCGTCCAGCTCCGTGAAATTCTCGTTGATCCCATACATGTAGTTGCTTGCATCCGAGTCTAGAAACCAAGTAATTTGGTTCTTGGTTTCTTGACCCTTGCAAACCAAGAAAACTGTTCAATCATCAACTTGGGCTTTTGTTGCAAAGTTGCTCTTCTCTGCTAACTGCTGGTTTGACTGGCTTTAGCAATCATAACTGTACTGGCCATACCTACCATAATTGTAGCACTAGATCTGCGATCGGTTTCCATGGTTATATTTGTTCCATCCTTGTCCTCATGTTTCTCGGCCTCTTCCTTGGCCTCCTCCTCGGAAACTTGATCGATCATAAGTATTCTAATGATCTTGATTCTCATAAATTCCTTTAAAAAGGTATTTTCCACGTCCTCTGTTAGGATTTGAGTTTCCCCTGGATCTTCCTCTTCCTCGCCATCCTCGATTTCGTCCTCGTTGGACATCGCCTCGAATGTTTAACTGTCTTTGGAGTGCTTGCTCCAGATTATCTTCTTGACTCTTGTTCATTCTTTGCTCATGCGCCTGCAAAGAACTTTGTAGTTCATCAATAAAGATAGTGAAGAGATTCTTTGACTCTTTGATTGCCCCAACGATGTAATCGAATTTAGAGATCAAGGATCTCAAGATCTTCTCCATTATTCTAACATCGTCAAGAGTCTCCCCACTTCTCTTCATCTTATTACCAACCATTTGGATCCGGCTGAAGTAATTAGAAATTGATTCTCCGATTTTTATTTTCAAGTTTTCTAACTCTACTCGCAAAGCTTGAAGTTGCACTTATTTTTAGCATTATTTGCATCTTGGTAGGAGATTTTTAACACCTCCCATGCTGCTTCTGAAGATGTTGCATTAGAAATCTTCTCGAAACCAGGCTCATCCTTAAAACCAGTTTTCTTCTTCATATGAGATCGAGTAAACATCTCGGGTGCTGAAGGCTCACGATCAAGCTTTGCAGTCTTAAAAAAAAAAGATAAATAATGAGAAATAAAATTAGTTACTTACGAAAAAAAATCCTACGAAAACAATATTGTAAAAAAAATTTACCATCTTAATCTTCAATTCAGTGGTCAAGATGGATCCCTGACGGTGAAGGCTAGGCCTCTTATTTCTATATTCCCTATTTCTTCTTGACTTTTCTTGAAAATCAGGATGATTGTGTTTAGCAAGCAATTGGATGCAAATTTCCACACTGCACCATGGAACTATACGACTCAAAGGTACCAGAGAGAGATCATGCACCAGGCGTAGTAGCCGGTTAGTGATGTATTGCTCTTACTCTCTCCTCAATGCGGCCGCGTGAGATAAGTCCCATCTATAAGCATGCTACAAGTATCATATATTTTATGTTAGTATATTTAGGAGAATGATAGTTAGGTAAAAAAGAATAAAAGAAATCAAAAAAATAAATTATACCTTAAAATCGTCACATCATCGATCAATGGTGTGCGACGACACCGTCTTAAAGGCTATGTATGGTCCATCAGAATGGGCTCTCATATGGTTACCAATAGATTTGGATACCTTGAACGATAGATCTTGCAATAATTAGAGACGTACAAGATAAAAAAAACCTATTACTGCAAAAAAAAACATAAAGTTAATTAAATGAATAGATGTATGAAATATATACAATAAACCACTAGGCGACAAAACAAACTGAGCATAAAGATTTCCTGTCTCATATGGATGTACTGGATAGATGCATCACCATGAGATGGAATAGAACCTCTCATAGTGTCATCTAGAAACTGGACAACATCAGCATCATCAAAATCATCATCATGTATCTTATCAGTGCCTCGCAATCGTGACAACAAATGAGAAAAATGACTACCTTGGCCCACGGGGACAGAACGTCCATCCCTAATGCTCTCTCTTTCCCTGTGCATCGACAATCGTCTAGCTCCATGGTCACTCGAAGCCCTAACAATGCCCTTAGCTTTACCTCTCTGTAAGGGCATCTGTATAGAAAAATATGATAGAAATATAGGATGTGAAAGGAACATCAAACAATACACTACACATAAAAGACAAAAAATCTTTCATGAAAGAAAATTGAATAAAAAATTACAGGTACAAGAAAACTTAAAACATCAGGAGAGAAAAAAAAATTAATCTTTATATTTTATCATCATCGTCATCTTCATCATTATCGTCATCTTCATCATCATCATCATCTTTATCTTCATCATCATCGTCGTCGTCGTCGTCGTCGTCGTCGTCGTCAGCTTCATCATAAATCTCCTCGTCGGCATCTTCAGCCTCAAGGAGTATATCTTTGACTATGTCAAATATATTATCAATAGCTCTCAGTGAAAGATTGTAGTCACATTTGATTTTCATGACCCTAACATCAACAGATAAAAGAAATTCCTTGCATCCATTGTATAATGGCATCTCAGCATTTTGCAACATTGAAAAAGAACCTTCATATTGTGGAAGAGGATCTTCTGGAACATTCTTTCCGACATTCTCATGCTCATTATCCATGTACATATGTCTGAATGCATCGTGAACCATATTTCGAAAAGAGAAGTGCAAGGGCTCCATATTTGTTGAGGTAGAAGCACCATGCATAAACCCACTTTACTCAAGTTCCTCTCCATGATGTGTCCAACACTCATAACCTGGTTTGAAACCCCATCTATATAAATCTATTTTGACTTCTTCAATAGGTTTAAAAGGAACGTTAACATACTTCACACAAGGACACTTCAAATATCCAGGAGAGTTGAAACGATTATGTGCAGTTGCATATTCAATGAACTCATCAACCTTGGAAACGAACATATGAGATAACTTGTTTCCAATCAATCTTTCGTACATCCATTGTCTATTGTCCGACATGTTTTGTGCATTTCATAATTAAGAAACCATCCAATTGATTTTATAAAAAATACTCTTAACAAATAAAACAGAATTATACATTCATGTTCTACATTCGATATGAGAGTTAAATTTAACCAAATTCGATCAATGAAACGATGGACAAATACTTACAAAACCTAAACACAATAGCCGACCCAAACACTACAACAAACCGAAAGCGACCAACACACCATCATCTAGCTAGATCACACTTATCATCAACCAAAAATGACCAAACGTTGAGAATGAGAACTTTACCTTGTGGACACCGAAGCGAGGACAAAACCAAGACAAGGATAGAATGCAATCTTGATCTGGAGTCAAACATCGAAACCAAGGTGATGTTTTCATCAAATGCCTCCTTCATGAAAAAAAAAATCCTAACAACAACAAAATAATAGCTCCATACCTTGAATGCTCTAACCAAATACAATTACCTCACCGCCACTCCTAACCAAATACAATCGTCGTGGAATTTAGCACCGGATACACCAATCGCCACTCCTCACCACCTCAAAGAAGTGGATATATACACCTTCAATCAATTAGAAATTTAACACCAATTACCACCTCTCCACCGCTACGTCTACAACTCAAAGTAATTTAGCAATTCAATCAAATTCATTTCTCAAAAAAAAAAAACAATAATAATAACGAAGCTGATTCAAATACATACGAATCAAATTTTTCTATATATATATAAAAAAAGAAACTAAATGTAATCAAATACACATGAAACAGAAACAGAAAGGTGTCAGAATGATGTATTCATGTTCATAACCCTTACGAAACAGAAACACCAAGGTATCATTTCAATGTCAAAAGGAACGAGAAAACATCATAAGTTATTCTTAAATGAAAAAACAGTAGGAATCTTAGAACACTAGCAAGTTATCCTATAATCTAAGAACACTCACATATACCACCTCTACTTGATAACTATGGAGAGTTTATACATCCATTGAATCATTCATTGACATATCAAGCATTAGTTTAGCTAAATTATCCTATGTTGGTGCAGAAGGATCCTTTGCATATAAATTCAGAGATTCGGTGATCAATTGTAGCACCGTTTTGGGTTAAGATGACTTATTGATGACACATACGAAAACAAAAGCTTCAATTCGATAGACCATGAGAACCACAGCTTTGAAGTTTTCTATTATCACTAGACTCTTCACCTAATGGTTACAGTAAAAACTAAGGCATAAAGGTAAGAACTTGACAACCACAAAAAGTTTCTAATTCATTGTAGAGCAGAGGCAATTGCTGCCTTGCTGATTAGCAAGTAGAAGCAGATGAGATCACAAAAGCCTTCAAGTAGAAGTAGATGAGATCACCATGGTTTGAATTCTCAAAGTAATTAAATATGGTATCCGTTCAGCTTGGACTAGCACCACAACGCTCAACAAGGAATCATTCGATTAACATTCAACACAAACAACCAAATTACACAAGAACCCAAACCTTCAAATGAAAGCCAAACTTCACCAAAGGGCCTCCACTCCTTATTGCTCACTCCAAACCTCCCACCACCGGAAACTCTCACCATCGGTCCCTATTGCTCATACAAAACCTCCCACCGCCATAGATCTCCACCACCACTCTTACCGTCGGAAACTCCGGATACACGTTCAATCATTACACCCACAAATTAAAGCAACTTAGCACCAATTACAGCCACAACCCATTAGAAAATCAAAATCTCACATCAAAACACAAACCAATAGAAATGGAGAGGCAAGGAAACACGGATAAATTATTGGACGAGAAATGGCGAGGTGAGGCAACGATGAGGTGGCGAGGAGACGAGGCAATGAGGCGGCCGGATGGAGTAGAAATGGCGAGGCGGTTAATATGGAGGAGAAATGGCGGGGCAACGAGAGAGGAAGAAGAAGTGGTGATAAGAATCAATCTGTTGCTAGACAGATGTAGAATTAGGTTGATGGCAGTGGTAAATAAGCTCGGCTAAAGTTTCAAGCCCTTCTTTGAGGTCTTGACATTTAAGAGAAACAAACAGGCGCTATTTTCTATGGTGTTTGCTAATGCGTGAGGTTAAAGGCAGTTTTCGAAAATGTTTTCCACCTAGGGGATCGGCTATCTTATGAGTGATGTGGGTATACTTGCTTGCTAGTGAGAGTGGTTCACATTTATGCAGGTAACCTAATTGTTGTTGTTTATAGGAAGTGTGGTGTTTTACTACTATGTTGTCATGTTTTCCTTCAAATGTCTGCTATGAGATAAGAGTGGGTGTGCTTTAGGTGAAATAATTGTTTTAGAGTTTATAATGTGTATGGATTGCTCAGGGTCAGGCAATAGTCTAAGCTTGGGAGAGTTGTTAAGGGCGTGAAATGCACTGTCTTTTATAACAATAATCTCTTTATTTTTATTTACATATCTTGTGTTTTATATGATTTGGTGGCTACCTCGAAGTTGTATTAATATGCAGGTCATATTTGGTAGTATGAAATTCAAAATGATTGTGATAAGTATTATAATCATAATGACGTAATTGTTAAAGATAATGGAGAATCAAAACCAGATTATTTTATGATGAAGTTTTACTTTTCATGAGGGACAATGGCAATGTCCATCTAAAGATATCTTTACTTGACTTTTGTAATTTTTTGAGGAGTTTTTAGTTACCTAAAAATACTCCTAAATCTCTCTATTTGTTGGAGAGACAGACATAGAGAGATTAGATTTCAGAGTTCCTTGATTTGAAAAAAAAAAAAGGAGATCACGACGAAGAAGGATTCCATCGACTTCAAAGACGACGAGTGTCGATTTGTATCAAAGGAGTTTTCTCTTCTTCTATCTTTCTATGATTATTCTCTCTTTGTTGTTTTTCATTTTTAAAATGATGCACTAATTTCCATCATCTAAAGCTACAATGTTGCCTGATTTGTAAAGATTCAATCTTATCTATTGTTGTTAGACTTTGATTCATCTTTAATGACTGGGTATTCAATTTTGTGCTTGTTGCTTTCGAATAATTGACCACCTTTCGAATGATTTGTGTATCCTAATTATTTTAGGAGCAAAATTAGGGTTTATAAATTGGAATTGAATGTCATAGGTTGAATGCGTTATCTTGTATGCATGACATATGTAGTCGTTACATGAGAATCCATCAATCGTAGTCATTTCTTAATGGTTCAATGCAAATAGGAATATGATGTATTAACTCTTTATATCAATCTCGGGAGGGACTTTAGGATAAATTTAGGAGTCTTGACTATCAACTTCGTAATTAATTAATTTTATTTAGATACAAAGAATTGAATCTAAAGCAAAGGAGGTGAAATCGAAGGCCCTAGACCTAGCTCACAGTAAATTCACTTTGATTTTGTCTCATTCAATTTAAACGCAAATACGAATTTTGATTAACAACTAGCAATCGTGTGGGACGATACTCTTATTCACTACTATATTACTTGTTAATGATTACGTACACTTATGTATATATTTTTTGTGACAATTGTCTACCTGCAATGATTAACCACACCCAGAATGTCTTTGCACATGGGATATGTACTAGTGACAATATTTTGCTTGCACGGGAACTGATGTGCGACTATCACAAGAAGTAATACCTATCTACAATGGCTGTGATGGTGGATATAAAAAAAACCTACAATATCATTGACTGAAACTTTTTTTTTTTTTTTTTTTTTTTGAAACTATGGAGGCATCAGAGGTCTCTCAAAAAGTAATTAGCTGGATTAGTGCTGCAATGTCTTGCGCATTTGAGACCTACTATAGATAGAAGGTGAATGTTTTCCACGACAACGGGAAGATGTTATGCTGTAATATTTTTGAAAAATATAGAAAGTATAGTTTTTTGCATAGCGATGACAAGATGTCGTACTACAACTTTATTCAAACATACTTGAAACAAAAAAACTGGTGAGAGACAAGGTTAAAGGAGAAGGTGATGAGGTCCAGAGATATGATGGCGAGATCAAGGGAGATGATGGAGATGTAGGGAAGATAGTAAAGAGGTCGGGCCGGCGATGGGTTTGTGAAAGTCCCAAAAATAACCTTGGGGGGGGGGGGGTGAATAGGTTATCTAAAAAAATTTACCAAACAGCACAACAAAACTATTGGCTAGACTATACCATCTGAGTCTGCTGCAGTTACCGAAAGTTTTGCAGTGGAGACTTTAGCTTTAAAAAGGTTTGTCTTTTTGGACCTTTTGAGATATAGCTAAAAGTTTAGAAATGAAGAGTAGTACAGAAATATAAATGACACAGGATTTATACTGGTTTAGACACCTGTTACCAACAAATAACAAGAGCTTAATCCAGTCTTCCCTTGGTAATCAGTGTAGCCAAGCCAAGAGGAGATTTACTATCATCTTGTTTATGTCTTACAAGAAAATCTCTTTACAACAAGACTCTTCTTGCTAAAGGATGAAGAACCTAGATCTTGAAGTGCTCTATTGCAGTTGCTGTTCCTCACTTGCAGACTAGTGAACCTTCTTCAGAAATCCTGAATCTTCAATTCAGATCGTGCACAACGAGTCTCCAAGGTTTTTCTTTCTTTGAAAGCTCTCAAATGATATTCAAAATTTTCTCAGACTCGTCCCCTCTTTTTTTACTCCTGTGCACTGCGTCTTCCCTTTTATAAGCTCAAGGAACCAGAACCCATGACTGTACGATCTGAAAGTGATAGCTTTGTCCTCTACTGTAGTGTACTGACCTGACTTCACCTTTTCTGATCCTGTACACATCACCATTGCCTCAACTTCTTGTTTTTGACCCCTTCCTTGTTCCTTTCCATTCCAACATAACTTATCCTCCACCCAGACTCATGCACCAGGTTTACTGCACACCTCTGTTGCAGCCCTCTGTCGTCAGCCTCTGCTGCAGTCTCTGCTGCACCCTCGACTATAGGAGCTCTGATGCATAGTCTTCATATCCAGCCTTTCTACAACTTCACTTGTGCCAAGTACTGCAGCCAGTCAGCTACAACTTAGCTCTCACTCAACAGCTTCCAGACCTCATCTGCTCAGCCCGCTAGTGTAGCTTCATCTGCACCGAGCACTACACTCAGTCTTCTATAATTCGACTTACATACTTGCACTTTGATATGACCCACTTCACTTTTTTGCTAGAACTGACCTTGAACATTGGAATAGTCCTAGATCATGAGAACTCTGAGACACTTTTGTTGCCGTATGCATATGATCTTTGACATGCAATTTTGTAGCTCTCCGTAGTCTGCATAGCCCTCGTCTGCATGCTCTGTTGCATGACCTCTGGCCCTAGTCTGTAACTGCCTAGCCAACTATTACAGTCTAAGCATCTATTACATATATAATTTCTTCTTAAGTTTTATTCAGCAATTTCTATACCAACAAAGGGATTGCACATTGCTATCAATCTCCCCCTAAATTGATGCAAACCAACTTCTAAGAAATTCTAACAGCAAGATTACTTTTCAATAACTCTTTTTAAGAAAAAAATTGTTACAAACATAAGAGGACTTACATTTTCCTAAGGATTAATCCCTCCGTCCTCTTTTGGAAGGATAATCCTGCTGCAGAGACTTTGGTCGTTTGTGCTTCGGCTCCTCATCTGCTGCTGCTCTGAGGATCTTCTATATTGCTCTGCTACTGATCGCTCTGCTGCACTTCTGCTACTTTGTCCTGCTGTGGATTGCTCTACTGCAGATGCTCCTTCTACTGTATTCCTTGGTGGTTGTATCTTCCCGTGAGACCTTGATCCACCCCTCCTTTCTCTAGTCTCCTCTGCTGTGGATTGCTCTACAGTTCTCTCTTCCTTTTTCGTTTGCATTTAGATCGTGGGAGAGTTCCTTGACAACTTCCTTTAAGGCCTTCAGTTCTAAGGCCATGTTTTTCTGTGCAGTAATGGATCTTTTGATGGTTGCATCCACTTTAGACTCCAGGATACTGAGTCGCTTGTTGTTGTTGAGGATGTGTGTCTGCAGTTGACTCTACGTCGCCTGAATGGTTGTCTGCAACTTTCTAAATCTGATATCCTGTGCGTTGTGCAATCGGTTGTAGTTTGAGGTTGTCTCGATGTAATGTTGCAGACTGATGCCGGTGGCCTTTTAAGCTTGTGTGGTGAATGACTTTGAGAGGCCTTGCAGCAATTCATAGAAAGCAACGAAGTTTGCCTCCATCCTACTCCTCTCTGCGGCAAGTTTGTCTGCAAGAGGATGGAGTACTTCGGTGAAGTCATGCGGAGTGTCCTCGGTCCATTCTTGGACCTCGTAGAGATTCTGATCCAGTTGATGCAGCCTCTCATCAATGCTGGATGGGAAGGCTTTTGGTGTTCTTCCAGTCTGCTTCCTCCTGGATATAGACCTGGTTCTTGTTGAAACTGGAGTCTCCATATGCTGTGGCAGGTTGGCTTCTTCCATTCCTAGTCTAAGACTCCTAATGGCTGTTTGAGGAGTCATTGGGACGTTGGAGGTTGCTCCATAGAGGAGGCCTTAGGGGAATTCAACTGAAGGGGGCTCTTCAGTTGTCTATTGCAATCCAAACGATGATTGTGAGTGAATCATATGTGGATTAGAGAGATGTCCCCTTGCATGTGCTGTGTTGATGGTGTGTCCTCCCACAGGTGCCTCCTGAGAGTTGAGAGAGTTATCCCTTGTGATGAACTCTCTTCTGCAGTCTGCTCATCTCCTTCTAGAAACTTCATTTCTTCTATAGGAATTCCTTGTGGTTCCTCTATTATCTGCACTTGAAGATTTTTCATATCCTGTATCAGTTGAGTGAGTGATTGTTGAGGTTGTGGCTCGTCTATAGGTTGTGGCTTATTTGCAGTAACAGTTTCAGTCTGCTCTGCTGCATCAACTGCGGGAACTGTGGTAGTCTGCTCCTCTTCTTCTATGTCCTCGGCTGTAGGAGACGGGGCAGTTTGAAACTCTGCCTCGTCCGCAGGCATCTCGGCAGTGAGATCCTTTATCTCTGTAGCAGACACTGAGATAGTCTGCTCCTGGACCTCAGTAGTCTGCTCTACTGCTCATGTTGTCTCCCCTGTAGCGGCTGCTTCGGTTATTGGTTCTGCTGCACCTCTGTACTTTGCAGCAATGGCTGAGGGATTCCTTCCCTGGCCACTTCATCTATGAGTTCATCAAGGTGGCTGATCCCGCATTGATCCTTATCACCATTGTCATCTCCACCTCCTGGAGATGGTGGCCTACCAACCTGTGGTCTGGACAAGTACTCCTGAATTTCTAGTGTTGCTGCTTGAACATGCTTATCAATGATCCTTTTCAGCTCCAACCATACTTCTTGTGTGTGAACAAACTAAACTAGGTGCAGTTGAGCTTGTCTGTGTCTACCCGTCTTCAGTGTGGTCTCCTTCCACTCCAATACTGCACTTAAGAGTATGTAAGGCTCTGTTGGCCTCTTCTTCGTTTGAGTAACTTCTTGTTGTAGTAGGACCATTTGTTCAATCTCTCCTTCTGTCATGCCTGTGATGTCTCCCATCGGTGTCTTGGATCCATCAGCATGAACAGTGAACAGTTGCCTAGGACCTGATGGAATAAGCTTTGGTCTCCTGCTCCTTGTGGTCTTCCTTCTCTTGGGAGGACCAGTTGGAGGCAACATGAAAGCTGCTCTCTTTTGCAGCCTAGTCTGTGGAGCAGTCTGCTGCACAACTGTCTGCTGAGCGACTCTTTGCAATGCAACCTCCTTGTGAATCTGTTCTGCATTTGCAGCAAAGGCTTCATCCATCTTCCTCCTCTCTTTTGCAAGCTCTTCCTCTTCTTCTATGAGAGTTGACTCAGGCATGCTGCTCACGATTGTCCTTTTCCTCCTGAGTTTGTGCTACTTGGAAAAATCCTGCAGCATTGCCTCCTTCTGAGGCTTTCCTAGGAGAGCATCAGTCTGTGCTCTGTGCACTTGGGTCTTCTTCCTCAGCTCTTCAACAAATTTAAGAGCTTCTTCAAATCTCCTTTTCTGTTCAGGAGTTTCTTCTTCTGCTTTAATTTCTTCACCAGTCCTTACTTTGACTATCTCAGGCTCATCATCATCATCATCATCATCATCGTCATATCGAACGAGGGCCAAAGCTATTGTTGTTGATGGTTGATCTGTTGTGACTGTTGTAGCTATTGTAGTTAACTCGCCTGCTGTGATCTCAGTGATGATGATACCAGCTGTTGCAGTAGGGACTTCTTGTGGGATTGGGGCATTAAGGTTTCGAAGCTTTGTTTCTATGTCTTCGATTTCGTTTCTCGTGAATCCCCTTGCTGCCATATCGTTTTTGAATGCAGCTCGAGGGCCTTCTCGAGTTTCCTAGAAGCTCATCATTGAAGCTAAGATGAACTGCTGTAGCTCTTCGTCTGCTCCTCCCCTTATGAACTCCAAAGCCATATTGGAGTCGTGCAGAGCTGCCACTTCTGGAATCTTGGGATGCAGCTTCCTTGAGGACATACCTTCCTCAACAATAGCAATTGGTTCTATGATTTGTTGGTCTGCACTTGCTTCTTCAGTCCGCACGTTTGTAGGTACATCACTCGTCTGCACTACTGCAAGTGGAGTGGTCGTCGGCACTACTGCAAGTGTAGTGGTCGTCTGCACGTCTGCACTTGCTTCTTCAGTCTGCATGTCCATAGACTGTTCTTCTTCCTCAGTGACGTCTCTTGTGACCCTTCTTGGACTTGGCTCTTCCGATTTCTCAGAAGATTGGAGGATCAACGTCCTCTTTGGAGGCTTAACAGCCTTTGGACCCGCCCTTTTCTTGGGCTCTTCAGCCCTCTGCTGCACTATAGGCTTTGTTGCAGGCTTTGGTGGTGGTTGTGGTTGTGTGACAATGGCTTTGCTTGCCTTTGCCAAGCCTGCTGGCAACTTTCCAATCTTTTTTATGTCGATTTGCTTGGAAATGGTCCATGGCCTTCCCTAAGCGTCAGACAGCTTCAGCTTGTTCTTCAGAATGATACTGAGAACCCTGCCATAGAGGGACTGCCTGACCTCTACTGCAGTTGCTAATTGATACATTTGCAAACTTGCCCAGTTAACCTTGTGCCTCATCAGGATGGCACACATGATCTCCTATTGATCTTGTGTGATCTGATCTTTGGAGAATTCCCTGGACATTATGGCCTTCTTGAGCACATCAGCAAGAAATTTATGTTCCTTCTTCTTTATTCTGATTCCCTTCTTCTGATGTTCCGGAGTTAGCATTGCCAACCTCCCTTCTGCGACAATATTTGTAGGTATTACACTTGAACCTTCATTGGACAGCTTGAAGATCCGTGCCATGTCGTCTGCTGTGATTCGCATCCCGATCTTCTTGTACATATATGTAATCTCCTAAAAATTGCTTGAAACCCTAATCTTTTCTATAAACTCCATGACCTCCTCATCAAAGATGTGGCTAGTGGTTTTGCACAGATATTTCACTCCTGCTTCTTAGATGCATTCCACCACTTCCTACACCTCTTCGGACTCATGCAATAAAGGCTCAAAGTCTATAATGACCCCCATCTGCAGTTCCTTTATAGTAGGGTTCATTGGTGCCCTTTATGATTTTGAGGGTGTAGAAGATGTGGGTTTGTTGGCCATTTAGTTCGAAAGTGTGAGTTCCGAAATTCAGAGAAAAATTTAGTGAGAGTTTGAGAGCAATCAGAGAGATTTGAGAGTTAGGGTTTGCTTGATTGCTTAGAGAGAGAGAGAGAGAGAGAAGGAATCATAAAGTAAATTCTCTAGCAGTTCTCTCTCCTTTTTTAGTTACTGTGTATTTTTACCGTTGAAGACCAAAAAGTAATCGTTACACAGTTTCCCAGAATTATTCTGCCAGTTGCGAAAATCAAGGAGATAATTATGAAACCGTTTCTTTCCAAAAATAGCAGTAGTAGAGTGACACTTGTCTCTAGTCTACATGACATGTGCAGTAGAGTAGTAGAGGAAAGTCACTCGTCTGCATTACTTGAAAATCACTGAGTTCGTTTCAAGTAACTTGCTCGTCTACATCTACACATGCAGTAGAGCAGTAGAGCAATGTTACTCTTCTCCATCCTTTGAAAACATTAAACTCATTTCAAATAACCTACTCGTCTGCTTCTACACCTGCAGTAGAGCAGTATGTATGGTCGTTTTACTCATTCAAATCTATTATGCCCAACTCTCCTCTAAACATGATAAATTTGTTTTCATCTAAGGGTTTAGTAAAAATGTCTGCAATTTGTTTTTCTGTTGGAATATATTCCAATTTTATATGACCCTTCTGCACATGATCTCTGATAAAATGATTTCTGACATCAATGTGTTTGGTCCTTGAATGAAAAACAGGATTTTCAAAAATAGACATTGCAAACGTGTTCTCACAAAATATGTTTGTTTTTTGAAAACATTAAGTCTGCATGCTGAGACCTCATCCAAAGTACCTGTGCAGCACAGCTTCCTATAGCTATGTATTCTGCTTCTACAATAGAGGTTGAGACAGTGGCCTACTTCTTGCTGAACCAAGAAATCAACCTTGCACCTAAAAATTGACATGTACCACTTGTGTTTTTCTTGTCAACCCTACAACCTGCAAAGTCTGCATCTGAATAACCAGTTAGTACAAAATCTCAATCCTATGGATACCATATACCTAGGTTAAGAGTTCCTTTGAGATTTCTCAGGATTCTCTTGACTACAGTATAGTGGGACTCCTTAGGATCAGATTGATACCTGGCACAAAGACAAACAGAGTACTGGATATCTGGCCTACTTGTAGTAAGGTAAAGTAAAAATTCTATTATTCTTTTTATATAATGTTTGATCCATACTTTTTCCTTTTTCATCTTTATCAATTTTAGTAGTAGAGCTCATGGGGTTTTTTTGTTGGAGTTGAGTTCTCTAAGCCAAACTTTTTAATTACATTGGTTAAGTATTTTGATTGATATATGAATATTCCTTTACTTAACTGTTTCACTTGCAGACCTAGAAAGTATTTTAATGCACCCATGAGACTCATTTAAAATTTAGATTTCATTAGTGCAGCAAACCTTTCGCATAGTTTGCTAGTACTGCAACCAAGGATGATGTCATCTACGTATATTTGCACTAATAAGGTATACTCCTTGTGTTTCTTGAGAAACAGTGTGGTATCTACCTTCCCTCTTCGAAAGTCATTATTAGAAAGAAAGGTAGAAACAGTTTCATACCACGCTCTTAGAGCTTGTTTCAAGCCATAAAGGGCTTTTTCTAACCTATAGACATAGTTTGGATGTTCAAAATCTTCAAATCCGGAAGGATGCTTTATAAACTTCCTCCCATAGCTTTCCATTGAGAAAAGCACTTTTGATATCCATCTGGAAGACTTTGAAGTCTATGTATGCAGCATACGCCAGGAACATTTGTATGGCTTCCAATCTTGCAACTGGGACATAGGTCTCATCAAAATCGATCCATTCTTCTTAAGAGTACCCTTTGGCCATCAGTGTAGCCTTGTTTCTGATGATGATTCCATTTTCATCAGATTTGTTCCTGAAGAGCCACTTGTAGCCAACAACTGGATAGTTATTTGGTCCTGGCATAAGATACCATACTTGATTTCTTTTGAACTCATTCAGTTCTTCTTGCATGACATCTATCCAGTTAGGATCACTGAGAGCTTGATTGATTGTCTTAGGCTCCATTTCTATTATGAAGCAAGCAGACAGGCACTCCTTTGTGGTTGCTCTCCTCGTCTGCAGTGGGGCATCCTTGTCCCCAATTATGCCTTTTTCAGTGTGTGTCTTGATCCATCTGCCTTTGTCCTCATGCTGGTCAAGGACAGTTTCTTCTAGCTTTTGCTCTGCTTTATCTTATTGTGGGTCTTCTGCATCTTCTTTGCCTTCAGGGACTCTAGACGACTTTGCCTTTACTGTAGGGTCATTTTCATCGTCTGCATCCTGTTCATCATCTATACATGCACATTCCTTATCAAGAACATCAGCAGTACATATAGATGACTCAAATTCATCAAAAGAAACATGAACTGACTCTTCTATAGTTTGTGTTTCCTTGTTGAATACTCTAAAGGCTTTGCTGCATGTGGAATACCCTAGAAATATTCCCTCATTTGTTTTAGGGTCAAATCTTCCTAAGTGTTGTTTATCATTATTATAAACATAATATTTACACCCAAATGCATGAAAGTACTTGACAATTGGTGTCTTTCCTTTCCATATTTCATATGGTGTCTTGTTATACTGTTTGTTTATGAGGCATCTATTATGTATGTAATGGGCAGTGTTTACAACTTCATCCCAGAAGCTCTTTGAAAGGTCTGCATCAGATAGCATTATTCGGGCTGTCTCAATGAGAGTTCTGTTTTTCCTTTCTACAACACCATTTTGTTGTGGTGTTCTAGGTGCAGAGAAGTTGTGCTGATGCCATGATCATCACAGTATTTGTCAACCCCAGATTGATCAAATTTTATGCCATGATCGCACCTAATTGTTACCACATCTAAACCCTTTTTATTTTGTACTTGTCTAAGGAATCTAATTAGCAGACTACAAGTTTCACTTTTCTTGTGTAGGTAGATTACCCAAGCATATCTCGAGTAATCATCTACAATTACTAGTGTGTATTTCTTCCTGCTCAAACTCTCTACATCTACTGGTCTAAACAAATCCATGTGCAGTAGTTCGAGAACTCTTGTGGTCTCTGTGTGGTTAACAAGTTTGAAACTTGCTCTACTCTACTTTCCTTCTTGACAAGGTCTGCATAATTTATCCTTCCTGAACTTAACTTAAAAAAGACCTCTTACTAAGTTGCCTGAGGATAATTTTGCCATTGTTTTAAAGTTTGGATGTGCTAACCTCTTATGCCATAGCTAATTTGTGTCGTCTGCATCCTTAGAGTAAAAGCATGTAACTTGTACAGACTGTGATAAGTTGAAGTCTACTGCATAGATGTGTCCTAATCTATGACCTATCAGTTTGACTTCTTTAAACTCTTTATCTATGACTCTACATATGTCATTAGTAAAGGCTACCTCATAGTTCTTATCACACAGTTGGCTAATGAAAAGTAGATTGTGTTCAAGCCCTTTGACATATGCAACGTTTCTAAAGATTACGGAACCTGTACCAAGGGTTCCATAACCTTTAGTTTTACCTCCTTTGTTACCATCAAACATGACCAAGAGACCGTCTTCCTTTCTGTAATCTGTCAAGATTCTTTTGTTCCCTGTCATATGTCTTGAGCATCCACTATCCAGGGACCATGGTTTATCCTATATTTTCTACAATAACACATGCAATATTTGTACATGGTACCCATGATTATGGGTCCTCATTTGTTAATCTTAGGTATCCACACTTGAATAGGATTCTTGTGTGGTACCCAACAGTGAAAGGCTTTGTGGCCGGGCTTGCTACAATTGTAGCAGTAGACCTTTGGTTTAGCCTTAGGTCATCTGCTTGGATGTTTCCTTCCACTCTGCTACATACAGCACATGCAGCAATGTTGTCTGTATGGTCTCTTTGGCACACGAAGAGAATCCTTATTCCATACAGAGTAATTTGGTACAAATTGAGATTTTCTAAATTTTCTGTCAGCTTGATAATAAGTTATATACTCATTTCTTTTGACAATATACGCGTGAGGGGATTTCTTGACTTCTGTTGCTGCAACACCTTCTATGATGGCCAATGGAAGCTCACTAAGAGTTATTTGGTAGTGGCTCATAGAACCAAACATTCTTCTTTGTATATCACACAAGCAAAGTTGTGTGGTGACAGGATTTCTGCAGTTGATAAGGAAGAGAAAGCAGAGTTGTGGCGCAGAAGACTCAGTCATATCATTGAGAAGGGATTGTCCGTTTTGACCAAGAAGAAGCTTCTTCCAGGTTTGAAGAATCCAGCATTGAAGAGGTGTGTTCATTGCCTAGCGGAAAAGCAAAGCAGAGTTGCTTTCAAGAGTTCTTCTCCCAGAAAACCAGGTATTCTAGATTTGGTGTATTCTGATGTTTGTGGTCCTATGAAGGCGAGAACACTTAGTGGGTCTCTTTATTTCGTTACCTTCATAGATGATTGCTCGAGAAAAGTATGGGTTTACACCTTGAAGTATAAAGACCAAGTGTTAGATGTCTTTAAACAGTTCCATGCCTTAGTTAAGAGGCAAACAGGGAGGGAGGAAACTAAAATGCATCAGAACTGATAACGAAGGACAGTATTGTGGTCCTTTTAATGAGTATTGTAGACAGCAAGGTATCAGACATCAAAAGACACCTCCTAAGATGCCTTTGTTGAATGGGTTAGTTGAGAGAATGAATAGAACATTAGTTGAACGGATGAGATGCTTGCTTTCACACGCATAGTTACCGAGGTTCTTCTGGAGTGAGGCTTTGAATACTATTGTCATGTTATTAACCTTACTCCGTGTATTCCTTTGGATCTTGATGTTCCTGATCAAGTTTGGACAGGGAAAGATGTCTTGTATGATCACTTGCGTGTCTTTGGGTGCAAGGCATTTGTTCACATACCCAAAGATAAGAGATCGAAACTCGATGTGAAATCTCGACAGTGTATATTCATCGGTTATGGGTAGGATGAGTTCGGCTTCAAGTTCTACGATCCAGTTGAGAAGAAACTTGTAAGAAGCAGGGATGTTGTGTTCATGGAAGATCACACTGTTCGGGGCATTGAGAAATCAAAGATTTCAGCATCATAGGTCAGTGATGATTCAATTGATTCGGATCCAATTCCTCATGCACATGTACCCATGCAGATTGAGGAAGATAAATACGTTGATCCAGAAGTTATACATGTCCTAGAACCAGTTGACATTGATGATGTTCTTCCTGAACCACAGATCCCAATAGAGGTTCCAACAGACGTTCCGCAAATTGCTCCACAGGATGTTCAGCTCCGATGGTCAGCTAGAGATCCGAAACCGTCTATCAAATATCCTTCAGATTAGTATGTGACAGTGACTGATACAGGTGAACCAGAATCCTATTCAGAGGCTTTGGATGATGAATGCCATAGTAAATGGCATGATACCATGTAGGATGAAATGAAGTCGCTCCACGACAATAATACCTTTGACCTAATGAAGCTGCCTAAAGGTAGGAAAGTCTTGAAAAACAAGTGGGTATTCAGGTTGAAACATGATGACCTGACTTCAGAGACGCGGTATAAGGCTAGATTAGTTGTTAAGGGTTCACTCAAAGGAAAAGGATTGACTTTGAAGAGATATTCTCTCCAGTTGTGAAGTTGTCATTCGTTCGCGTGGTTCTAGGCCTAGCAGCTAGTCTAGACTTGGAGATTGAGCATATAGATGTCAAGACAGCCTTCTTGCATGGTGATCTATAAAAAGAGATATACATGGAGCAACCAGAGGGTTTTGTTATGAAAGAAAAAGAGGACTACGTCTGCAGATTAAGAAAGAGTTTCTACGGCCTGAAGTAAGAGCCAAAATAGTGGTACAAGAAGTTTGAGTCTGTTATGAACCAGCATGGCTACAGGAAGACCAAAGATGATCATTGTGTGTTCGTGCAGAGTTTTTGAGCAGACTATTAATATATGTTGATGATATGTTGATTGTTGGAAAGAACGCTTCTCGCATTGACAGGTTGAAGAAGCAGTTAAGTAAGTCCTTTGCAATGAAGGATATGGGGCAAGCAAAGAAGATCCTTGGTATCAGGATTAATCGAGATAGAGATGCCAAGAAGCTATGGATATCGCAAGAGAAGTATATTGAGAAAGTACTTCAGAAGTTAAACATGGGAAATGCTTAAGTGATAACCTCTCCTATAGCTTCACACTTTAAGTTAAGTGTTCATCAGAGTCCTTCTACGGATGAAGAGAGAAAGTATATATCACGAGTTCCTTACGCTTCAACGGTTGGTAGCTTGATGTATGTGATGGTGTGTTCGAGACCGGACATTGCTCATACAGTTGGTGTTATGAGTCGCTTTCTATCAAATCCAGGTAAAGCTCATTGGGAAGTAGTGAAGTGGATATTGAGATATCTTCGAGATACTTCCAAACTCAGACTGTGTTTTGGAAAAGAGAAACCGTCGTTTGTCGGTTACACAGATTCATATTTGACCGGAAGATGTCGACAGTTGAAAGTCTACTTCAGGTTATTTGATGATTTTTTCAGGGGGGGGCTGTATCCTGACAGTCGAGGTTACAGAAATGTGTTGCACTTTCTACGACAAAAGCAGAGTACATCGCATCTAAAGAAGCGTGTAAAGAGATGCTTTGGATGAAGCGATTCATTCAAGATTCGAGGTTCAAGCAAGATCGTTATGTGCAGTTTTGTGATAACCAGAGTGCGATTCTACCTATCATGATTAGACGAAACACATTGATACTCGCAACACGCGGAGTAGAGATATCCTTGATGAGAAGAAGGTTCATCTTGAGAAGATTCACACAGATGATAATGGTGCTGATATGCTTACTAAAGCATTGCTAAGACACAAGCTTGAAGTATGCCGTTCGATTGCGGGAATGACGAGCTCCTCCACTTCGTCGTGACGGGGAGATTAGTTGTTATGGAGGGAGCCCGATGTCGAAAGCCCATATTTAATTATATGAAAGAATCTAATTTTATTGGGTTGTTTATTTTGTGATCAAAAATATAAATAGAGATATTTATGGGATTTAGGTTTAAAGATTAGAGAATCGTGTGAGATCAGAGAGGGAAACAGAAGCAGCCTTGGTGCGTGAGAGTTGGTTTTTCAGCAACCAAGAGGGAATTTCCTGATTTACACAGCAACAGCATCGCAGCAAACGGAATCGTTCAGATTAGAAGCAAGTAGGTCTCGGCAGATTCTTGTGCACAAATTCTGGTCTGCGCAGTCAACTTTGGAGCTATGTTTGGAGGTCAATCCGGTATCGGATCAAGATAAAATTCGATGAGCACATTTCTAACTCATCAATCTTCGAATATAAATTGACGGTGCATCATTTGAAATTGTGTGCATCGAAATATTGCCGTCCAAACAGCGCTGTAGGAAACTGATCATTTTTTGTTGATTTGATTTGTTTGTCTGCGATCATAATTACCTCTAGTGTTGACTAGAGAGAATCTTATGTACTCATTATTTCATTGATAGTGGAGTTTAGAAATGGGATTCGACCTCGTGGTTTTTTTACTCCTCATATCGAGAGATTTTTCAGATGAAAATCGTGTCTTTGCATCTTTATTGGTTTTTTCTCTACATCATTTGTTTCCTAAAAGGACAACACAAGTGGGAGACGATTTATTCCGCATTGTTTTGTGTCTTTCCTCCCATCAGAAACCTTATAATTTAATAGTCTCAAAAAAAAAAAAAAAGGAGAAGGTATTATGCAAGAGCATCTGAGCTGACACAACGCTTCGAGGCACGTGTAGAGCATCCCAAATAGTTGCGTCGTTCTAGTCGCAATAAGCGTCCTAATCCGCGTCATGCTTGATTGTCATTCATGTATTAGCTAGTTCTTGTATTGACTAAAGAATAAAGATTCATGTACTAGTATTTAGTTGCAAAGATGGGTCATGAACCAACGGATGTATAAGTTGACTTGCTCAACATAATGAAAGATGATTTTGGAATAGGATAAAAAGGGGTTAAAGACCCTTTAGGTAATTGATTAAAGAAAAATCAATCTTGACCATTGATTTTCTTAACTATCTTTTTTTGTCTTTTCTCTAATAAAAGTTGGATGTTGGGGATTCAATCATTTTTTTTAGTCAATGATTAGGAATGATTCCTTTAATCAATTATGTAAAGGACCTTTAACCCCTTTTAAGTCCTTTGGAATATTATTCTAATCGTTCTTTGAATATCTTCTAGTCTAGAAGAACTCATTGCGGATCTGGAAGAATCTGCCACGTAATCTGGAAGAGTTGCACGGATATCAGAGCCGACCCATCTGTTATTCCACTCCCATCATTTTTTATATCAGAGCTGAACCTGGTTTAAGGTTGGTAATTGCTACTAGAAGCCCTGGCCGACGAAACACCAGTACCATTGAATCTGTCACCAGAGAAGGGGAAGCTAGGGCAGAGAACTCATTTGTCATCTGTCACCAGAAACTCATTTTCGAGAGTGAGGGCTTCAACACCAGAGAAGGTTGGTAATAAGCTCGTCTTCAACAACACGTTGAAGCCCTCACTCTTGAAAATGCCCAACTTCAAGCAGGCACTCATTTGTCATCTAGTAACCATGGCGAAGAACATGATGAAGTGGAATCTGAATAGTCTTCAACTAATGAGGACCTACGCTTTGCTCATCAAGCCCAAGATCGCCCTCCACGTCCTATTCAGCAGAAAGTTGTTGATTGGAGCTGTAAGTTGAAGGGAGACATACTGGAGTTTACGGACAATAAAGTTCCTGATGAGATTGTTGATTGGCTCACTCTGGTTTATGAAGTATTTGAATGTTATGGAGTTCCTGCTGATAGCATTATTGTTCTGCGTTTGCAAGGGAAAGCAATTTCGTGGTGGCGACGAGAGAAAACAGATCAGACGGAGTGAAGGCAATTAGCCAATTATAGAATGGGCTCATCTGGAGAAGAAAATTCGCAAGCACTTTTTGCCTGCCTGCTACAAGTGGGAGTTGTATCAACGGTATCAGAATCTATGCCAAGGTGACTGCATCGTGGATGAATGCACCAGTAAATTCAATGAGTTGGTGATCCACAACAACGTTAATGAGTCGTAGGAGAACTTGGCGAGCGAATATCTGGGAGGTCTACAAACTCATACTCACGAAGCTCTAGAGACTCTAGATATGAGGGATTTGGGGGATGCCCATCAGCGTGCACTATTGGTCGAAAGGTCAAGGCAACGACAAATTACTGTCACTGGAAGTCAGTTCCGATCAATCGCAAGGATCAACCCTTCATCAAAGCCATTACAGAAGACTGGTTACTCCACTCCTCTGACACAATCATCCCGACAAGCAACTAGCCGAGATCGTACCTACTCGCAACTTCCTAGTGCATCTCAGCAAACTTAACGGTGTTTCACTTGCGGAGAACCAGGTCATCGTGCAGCGAATTACCGAACACAGAAGAATCGGTTGAGTGGGAAAGACCTTTTGTTAGGCCATGAGGATCCTACACATGAAGATGAGCTTGACTGTTACGAACGGATCCGTTAATAATAAACACAAATAATAATAAGTGCGCAAAAAACAAATGAGACAAAGAATTTTACGTGGAAACCCTTATGGGAGAAAACCACGGACGGTCGCCGACGCCGAATAATCCACTAACAAAAAGGAGGAGATACAAAAGGAGCTACACTCAAAATATTGAGAATCTCACAATAAGGGATAGAGATAATCCCTAAAACAAATCCCTTAAACCCTCAATATATTTTTGTGGGTATATGTGAATAATAACCCCACTCAAAACTCACTTTCTTTTTTTCCCCAAAATCCTCTCCTTTCCTTGGCCGGCTGCCTCTTCTTCTTCCTCTTGATTTCTCCCTCTTTGGCTCCCTTCCCTGCCGGCTTTCTCTCTTCCTTAATCCTCTCAAATTCTTCTCTACCTTTGTGTCTCTCCATCAATTCTCTTCTCCCTTTTATAAGCCTCTCAAATCAGGAAGAAGAGACGTGTCAAATTCCTCCGTTTGATAAAGACGAAGGCGGTTGAATGAGGACAAAGGCGGCGGCGGCTGGTGGCGGCGGCGACGGCTAGTCAAAGACAGCGGCGGTTGGTCAAAGGCGACCGTGTTTGAGTCATCATCAACATTGACGATCCCTGTTTCGATACTTCTGATGAGAAGAGCGAAGATGAGATTTTACATGCCGATACGGGAGAGTTCCTTCTGATGCGGATGGCATGGGCGAAGACCGCAGCCTTGATTGAAACAATCACATCGTACTTCAGCCATCATCAGGAGGAAACCTCAAAAGAGCATAGAAAGGCCTTCAGTCAAGAGTTCCACATGGTTTCATTCACAGGCCACAATCATAGGCACACCAATGGGAACTTCAATGGATCAAGGTGCATACTTTATTCGACTTACACGGCCGTGTACCATTAATGTTCATGGAATACCAAATACAATCTGCCAGTGATTTTTGCTTCTCTATATCACTGGCTATCTACAGCATCACACCTTCTACACATTAAACTATCAAATATTCATCATCAGATTATAGGTACTCTTACATGATAAAAAGTTTCACTTTTAATCATTAAATTTATCATGTCAGGGAGCTGCAGTCTAGCAGACCGAGGAGTGTGCTGATAGGCTTGCTGTTGTTGTCCATAAATCAGCTCTCTATCGAAGTATTGGTAGCTAACAGGAGAGACATTCGTGTTCAATTACATGAAGCTGTGAGTACTCTTGCACTTTCGCCCAAACTTAGGTGCTTTCATATATGTGTAGATCAGTAATTAACCGTATACTATTTCTGTTGGGATAAAACAGCGGAGAAAGTAGTTACAAACATGGGAGCCAGAAGGTGATAGATATACTTGGGAGGCTGGATTGGTAACATATACGCTACAGTTATGTTCGAGCAATCGGATAACGGAGAAAATATTATATCATCCTCGGTATCAATGCCTTTTAAACATCACTTACAAAATCTGCCACCATCTTGGGCATCTTCTCATGCCAAAGGTGAGTGAAAAATTTTTGCATTCACATGTTTCCCATTTTGTTTCATGCCAACAATGCTTCAACAGATACGGATAGTTTGATGTGAGGAAAATTTGACAGATGCTTCATTCTGTTTGGTAGGTGGAACGCGCGCAGAACTTTGGCGTTGACGGCGGTATGTACGATATGGAAACTGATTCAAGCATGCAAACACTGGTAGAATTCGTATTGAGGAAGTATTCAGATGACATTGATCAAGAAACCAAGCTAACATTTCTCCCCCCGCGAAGAGTTACTATTACGCAGCCTACTGCTCTTCGGGGACTATGAATGATCACATCTCAAAAGTATTATTTGAAGAGATAGATTAGTCTTAAAAATTATGGTACCATAGAAATATATAAGTTTCTTTATTTCTAGTAAGAATAAGGTTCGTAGCATATGTAGCTTTGATGAGACAGCGCTACTGAGAGAATGCTCTCAGTGGTAATTTTGTTGTAAATCACTCTCTCGAATTATCGGATTAGTTGAATTAACTTGATCTTTACGCATCTATTTTATTTATTCCTGTTTTTTTTTTTTTTTCTTTGATAAGGTATTTCATTCATTTGTTTTAAGTTCTAGTGTACCCGAAAAGCACAAATATAATGTGACTATATTTTGTCGACCTTTATGAATGGGAGAGACCATGAGTATGTTGTTGGAAAACCGGATCATTGGTAACCAATATATATCGAGTGATGTCTTGTCTACTGAGAGTAGAATACTACAAACACGTACACTTTATAAAAACAAACTCAATCCATATGTTTAACATTCATAAATTATACAATTTATTTTTTTGGAATGTACCACACTTTTATTTTTGGAAACACTCTAGAAATAATACATAACATTTGTGTATAAGTTCCTAGCACTTATTTCGTCTTTTTTCTATTTTGTTTGTACTGCCTTCAGCTCTCGTGGGATGATAAATTAGTGTAATTGTGAGCCTATTTATAGTCTAATCCTAAGCCGCTCTACGCAGACAATAAGATCACTAAAGCAAACATGTGAAACATGGAATAGGTGGAAAAAAAACAAAAATCAACATGTGGGGCGGTGGAAGTATAGGAAGAAGAGAGGAGAAGAGTTAAACGGTGCTCAACCCTCCCCTCAACGACTACTCTCTCGCGTTGGTGAACGAATAGCCATATCAAGGTGCTTTCAAACTTAATCTCACTAAGTCCTTCGGTGAAAATATTTGCAACTTGATCATGGGTATTGAAATACTTCAACTCGATCTTTTCTGACAACTCCTTCTCCTAGACAAATTGATAGTAAACTTCTATATGCTTTGTATGAGCATGAAACATCAGATTCTCTGCAATCTGAATTACTAATTGATTATCACAACATAGCTTAACTATACAATCAGTAGGTTGATGAAGATCCTCCATCGATTGCAACTACGTACACTCTTGTGTTACCACAATTGCGACATGATATTCTATCGATGTACTTGACAAAGACATGTTGGGTTGGGTTCATTCCTTTATGGAGAAACCCGATGAAACAAGTCCAAATTTGATTATATGGAAGAGTTCTAATTTTATTAGGTTAATTTATTTATGTATCAAAAATATAAACAGTAGAAATTTTTGGGATCAATGATTTTTTAAGAGAGGGTCGTGCATGAGTTGTGTTGACCGTGCCCAGTCGTCGCAGCCTTGGAAATGAGTTTCAAGAGGATCGATCAGATTTCAGCAGATTCGTAGCAGCAAATTAGTCAGCAACACAAGGGAGTTAAGTAGGTTTCCCTCAGTTCATCGACAGTTTTTGGGATACAGTTTCTGATTGCAATTATAGTCTTCGAGAGAACAAATGGAGGTTGAAAAGGTGTTAGATCATCACGAAATTTAATGAGATCGTTCCTAACTCATCAATATTCAATTAGAAAATGACCATGCATCGTTTGGAGTTGTAGTGATTGAGTTATCACAATTCCAAGTTGGCTGTATATTTTTCGACCTTTTTTTGGTCTTTGCTCTCGTTTAGTTGATTGGTGTTACAGGGATGGTTTGCGATTGCTATACCTCCAGTGGTATCTAGAGAAGATCTTATGTACTCATTATTTCATTGATAGTGGAGTTTAGAAGTGGGATTCGGCCTCGTGATTCTTTTATTCCTCATATCGAGAGATTTTCCACATAAAAATCGTGTCTTTGCATCTTTATTGGTTTTTGCTCTACATCATTTACTTCCTAACAGGTTAACACAAGTGGGAGATGATTTATTTCGCATTGATTTGTGTCCTACCTCCCATCAAGACATTGTTGGTTATCTCTTACTACACCAAAAGATAGCCCCTGATCTAAGGTTAAACATATAGACATCGACTACATTGGAAATGTCAGGTCTTGAAAAAGTGAGATAAATTAGGCTTTCCACTATTTGCCCGTATATAGATCCATCTTCAAGATCCTTCCCTTGAGCTGATTACAGCTTTGCATTTGTTTCCACTGGTGCCAAAACAGGTTTGTTGTAAACCATTTCATACTTCACCAGAAAATCTTTGGCATAGTTTCGCTGACACAAGAATATACCTTTCTTGGTTCGATCTACTTCAAAATCGAGAAAGTGCTTTAACTTTCCAAGCTATTTCATCTGGAACCAAACTGACAAATTGGCCCTGATTTGTCGTATGTCATCTTCATTGTCTCTTGTGATGATTTAATTATTCTCGTAGCCCAGAATTATTGTTATCTTCCCATCTCGAACCTTCACATACAAGTTTGAGTCTGCAGGCATAGCTAAGTAACCGCTTTGGATAAGAAACTCAGGTACCGTGGCACACCATGCTCTCGTGAGGGTAGGTGTTAGTACTATCACAGGAAATACACAAGAGTGGAGGTAAATTGATTACTTAAACTATTTCAAATTTTCACAAAATCAAGTACTGAAATTACAAAGAACTGGTTCTTAATAATGAACCAGTTCTCACATTGTGCAGAAACAACACAAGATGTATATTAGTTCATCTTCGACTTGGTCAGAGAGTTACATGCATCCAGTGTCGAGGCACAACAATATATTACAAACTCTCTAAGTATAATCTATCAATTTCTCATGATTATAGATCACACACTGCAATACTCCACTTGTAGTTCCTCTCTCTAGGACACTTATAAGTTTGTTTAACCTACGTCTACCTCTAAGAATAGAAAAAACACCATTACAATCCGACCCTTGTAACTGTACGACCTATACAAGAGGGTATCTGTGGTCTGTCTTGTATGTTAATTGTATGACAGATTTTGTTGTGGTTTCAGGACAGAGTGTTCTCTCTTTCTTTCCTTTTTGTGCTTCAGCTGTCGCGAATCAGCTCCTTCAATTGTTCCCAGTCAAAGTTAGGAAGTTCAGCTCGTTCTGCGACTGTGGTCCACCAATTGTTGGCCTCACCCTCAAGGTAATATATCCCGAAGCTAACCTTCAGTTTCTCAGAACACCCTACAGCCTTGTACGGCTTTTCCATATCTCCGAACCAATTCTCCAGAACCATCGGATCATCATCTCCTGTAAACTGTTTTGGACGGTATGCATTAAGGCTCTGGAAGTACTTCTCAATATCAGGTTCAACAGATTCCTCTGTTTTCCTCCTGATCCTTAGAAGCTCTTCCATCATTACAACTATAGGGTCTGTTGACGACTGTTTCGGAGGTTTTTCTTCCGCTACTGCTTCATGGATCTCTTCCTGCAACGCAGGATGAGCTCCCGTAGCATAATCCACTGATTCCGTTGACCCTTCAATTTGAATAGTCTCATTTTCAATGTGTGCCATCACCCTATAAGTTATGAATTTGTAAAATGCCAATCCAAATTATTTTCATTGACATTGCTATTATTCCAAATATTATTAACCATTGTCCCTTAAGTTATCTCCGTGGCAATTAACATAAGGTTAAAGATAACAAATTCCTTTATCAACATCATAGAATACATAAATGATGCATTTATTAGAAAGATAAATACATAGATAGCCACGCCAAAATCCTTATACACATTACAAATAATTACATAATTTGTCACAGCGAAGAAAAAGTCACACAAGAGCACACTTAGTACGTAAAACCATATTATTAAGCTAAATCCCTTAGCTCCCTGCAAGACTCATCTTCACCAATGGTTTTACGCATAAATAACCTTACGGCCAGCTGACTCAAAGTCAACGGTCTACTTGCCATCTATGAAGTACCTCTTCGCATTAGGCACCCCATTAAGAAACAACTCAGGATAGAATCGATCCCAAAAGCACATGTCAATATAATTTGACATTGAGTAAAAGATAGCTTCCATTTGGTTTATGGGATAATATATGCTATCATCAATCCTCTTAAGTGCCCAAACTGTCCTCCTAATCTTATGGAGATGCACCTCAATATGTACTCTAGATCTCTTGTAATGAACCATCCTAGAAACACGCTTTGGAGTGAATCCCTAACTCCTAGTCTTAACCATCCTGAACATAAAATAAACTTATCTTAATAACATGTCCAAAGATATGGGATAAAACTAAAACCAAGTATAAACATAAGAAAGCTTAAATATTTCATTTAATCCCCAAAATACACATAAATTTTTTATTTAATCCTAAGTGATTTCGTTTAGTTCTTAATCTAAACCATGCTCTGATACCAATCTGTAACACCCCGATTTTTCATAACATATCAAGACATAATAATACAAATGACGTCGCTGTCGCTGAGTCCCAACATCCCAACTAGGCAAAAATTACTTAACCGGTTTAGGTATAGAAATAAATAAAATCCACTTAGACATAAACCAATAATGTTATCAAATACAACGGAAACTTCTCATTTCTTACATATTTTACTTAGTTTATAAACCACAATACAGTAGATGCATATTAGCACCATGACCTATATCACATCTGCCAGTCGTCTCTAACTCCTGAAAACACAAAGAAGAGAAAAACCCAGAAAATAGTAATCATGAGGCATATGAGATCAATAACGTGTCAACTCCCTTACCAGGAGTTACACGAGAGGAGATGATAAGAAAAAAAAGGGAAATAACCACATTGGTCATTTGATCCAGCACTCTGAAACTTATTATAACAATCCGACATTCATAATTATCATCTCAAAAATACAGTGAAGATAGACAATAGATACCCCTCAGTGTTATAATTGTGCCCTTGACGAGACTTATTCAATTTCAACTTATCAAGCTTTATTTAGTTTTTATAAAAGGGATATCCACGAAAGGGGATCAACTAAACCGGAGCCTAAGGTCTCCTGCAGTGAGTTTCCCTCATACCTAAACGACCTCACAAGATCGATGAAAGAATGTCACCACCAAGTCATTGTGTAATACAAACAACAGACATAACGCTCTTTGTGTTTTACACTCCTTTTACACATTCATCCTCATTATACCAGCAAATAAGACATAACATATAACAACAGTCCACAGCCACATTTAGTTACTACGTTCAAAGATTCCAATGCATATTATTGTACCGTGATTATACTCACGGTATAATAATATACATCGACACACACAATTAATCTAAACGTTATCTTTTTATTGCAACTTCCTCAGACACATACTCAGCTTGTCTTTTATGTCTCAACGAGCGGCGTGTTCAGGTCGCATAACATGATAGGATTCATATATTAATATATCTCCTTGCGAATGTTTGTTCGTACTTCGTGAAAAACCATCATATTAATATTATGAGATGATACTGAGCTTTATTAAAGCCATTGATACTTATTTTGATTGTTCATGATGAAGATTTTATATATTGAATATCATTAGAGGTATTTATGAATATTTGGAGTTGTTTTGCGATTAAAAAGATCATTCTTGGTCCAGAAGGTTCTAAGACGGCATCTCGATCTCTGGGACGGACATCCCGACCTCTGGAATGAGTATCCCGACCTCTGTAACGAGCGTCCTGGCTTCTGGGGCGAGCGTTCCGGTCTCTGAAATGAGCTTCCCAACCTCTGGAACAAGTATCCTAAATTCTGTCTAACTTGACATTTCGACGTATTTAAATCTATAAATTATTCCATAAAACTCTACATACACTAGACTTCATAATCTTTTCAGTGAATTAAGATTTTCATCATAAAACCTTACCAATAATAGCTATTAATTAGTTCAAGTTTATATTTTCTGCTAATTCAAACAGTTTGACCTTACTTTACTAATTTGCTCATAACTCTCTACATATAACTCCAAATAATTATTTGTAAACTGTTCTAAAAAGTAAACTTCCATACCTTTCCAGTGATATAAGGCTTGTCTTTTACGGCTTACTATATAATTTCATATTAAGCCACAAATTCATTCTTATAATCGGTTTTTTACAAGTTGACATATCCGCACGTTTTGATTTATATCTTAAGATTCACAACTCCGAATGATGATCTATTAATTTCATTAGAAACTAAACACATGAGATTTAACACATATTAATATTAGAATTTATCAAAGAGTGTATAATTTTTCACAAAATTTCAAATCAAGACGATCACCTTCTCTTAATAACGATAAAAGATCCTCGTCGTACTGGCCTTACCACCTAGTTTCTCCTCTTCTTCTCAAGTTTCTCCTTCTTCTTTTCTTTTGTTTAACTCTAATCTCACATGATAAGAAGTGTTTTGTTTTGTGTTTGTAAGCAATTTTTAAGGAGAAGAGAGCTTGTATTTATAGAAAATTAAATGAATTAAAATAATTTAAGTGCATAATTAGTGAATATTTATTGGATAATTAGTGGATATTAATTTAATTTAGGTGGATTAGAAATTGACATAAAAATAAATAAGTGTCAAAATTAAGTTTAGGTCATTTTTTTATAAATACAGTATTTTTGTATTAAGATCGTATTTTCTCATATTTACGTATTAGGGGTTGTATTTCATTCATATTTTGTATTATTTTCCCATTATATCATCAAACAAGTCTTTTAACCCCGTAAAATAAATTATAACATACGATAATTTACTACGTTAATTATCGTGAAATTAAATTTTACATAATTTTTCGGGTTTTTACATGTATACTCCAAGCTTGTTACATAGTGCAATGTCGGGTTATTCCTACTTTGAGTGTGAAGAAGAACTACGTATATGCACAATATGAGCTCGATAATCATGATATATTTTGAAACAGGATTACATCGAAATAGATTGAGTACTGAGACCAATCGTAGCAATCATTATGTCCTTTATCTCTACTATATAGTATAATAGTGTCATTCTTTTTATATAAGGATCTAATTTTTTACCCAGTCGTTCAACAGATTTCCTATATCGCTTTCTTATATTTTTTTTTTCAAATTATTTATATATAAATTTTTTCATATCCATGTTTATTATTAATATTTTTTATACATTTTTTGTGATATATAAGCCTTCAAATGATTTTTGTCACTAATAAAATTAAATAATTTTTTATTAAAGCAATTTTTTAAAATTTTTTAATTGAAATCAATATTTTATAAGTTTAAAATTTATTTTAAATTATAATCATTCTGTTTCATAGTTATAACTAATTTAAAATAATGATAAATGTGGTATAAGAAACGTGTTTTTCATTACTTTGAAGTAAGGATTTTTAGTCGGAATAGAAAATAGGATGAGGATAGAAATAAGGATAAAAAAACTGCTCGATGAATTATTTTTCATGAAAAATAATTTGGAGAATCCACTGATAGTACTCTGATTCAGCTATATCTTGGCATGAATTTATTCAGCCTCGGTCCATTTTTTCTAAACAAACTAAATGAGCCTGGGGAAATCAGAGAGGTATCAAGGTCCATAACATGCGGCAAGCCCTGATGATTTTGAACTGGGCTTTTGGGCCCAAATTAGATAAGAAAACAGATAAGAAAAGGGCTAAAAGTGTTGCAAGTAAGCAGAGTCTCCAATGATCTAAATGGGCCGCGAGTCCCATCAGAAACATAGATATGGTATCCCAATACCCAACGGCTATATTTACAGTACCCTGGCGTTAATAAGTCGAAATAAGGGTTTAACGTTACAAGTACTTCGTTTCTAGCTTCTTAACATAATCCTATGTATGTATTCACAAATTAGGAAATAAGTTATCCGACTGGAACCGACATTGCAATCTACACTAGTTTCAGTCTAAGCTAAGGCTATTAGCTAAATGTGTCAAACATAGAAACTCAACATCTAATATTCCCTCCATTTCCCATTTGAATGGGAAAAAGGGAATATGAATTCAATCAAATATGTGGAGTTTTAATGTGATGGAGTACTAAAAAATAAGATATAATTTGTTGGTATGAATAGTTACATCAAAACCTTTAAAGCAAATCTTTGAGGTATTACATATATCCCCATTAAAAGAATATAACGCTCTCATTGCGACTTCAAACATCACTCACAACCTTAGAACTTTCCTCGTTAGACGGGTGATCTAAACCCCTTTGTCTATGGGCATAGTTTGTGGTTGCAGGATTGTTTTGATACTATAGTTACTTATCTCGGAATCAAATTGGGTATTGGACCGTCAAAATTGTAACAGATGTCCCAGAAACTATTCCTGGAATAAATGAACGAAATAAATTATGTCGAGCAAAGAAAGAACAAAATTGCTTGATAAATGAATTCAAATTTTGCTCCTATTAGATTCTTTTTTTTTTTTTCTTGTTCGAGAATATCTGTTGATCTTATCGTACAAAGGTTCCAAAGACATAGTTAGAATATCTACGATTTATATTGTTTTAAAGGATTTTGTCTTAATACTAAGTAAATAGGAGTAAAATAATTTTTGTAAACTTGTTTAATCATATAACAAAAGAGTACGTAAATGAGATTTCAATTTTCTATTTTCATAGATATTCTTTTTTTTATTATGTAACCCTCGTCAATCCTTGTTATCGGATCGTTATTAAGATCTATTTTTCAGACTTAGAACTTGTCAGGTCAATATTAGTTCTTTCAGTATATTTTTATCTTACCTGCACGCACTATGAAAAACTTTTCAGAAGCTCATTCATTCTATTGTTACTCTAAAATCATGCTCATTAAAATGTGAAGTTCTAATATAAAGGATTATCAAAAAAAAATTGTATTTTATTGATATGTATAGTAGTGTCAAAAAGCCAAATCTTTGGGATATAATATAAACGTTCTCAGATCAATTTTTTGTGGTTTGAAACATGGACATCGCATTTAAATGAAATATGACGCTAGTTATTGGACTTGTTAAGATAACATGATGTCAAAATTCTTTATTGCTTCGGGAAATAACAGTAGTATGGTTTTGAAGGGGGGTTTCATGTCCCAATCTGAATGTTTCCATCAAGCATCCCACGAGCACGATGGGTCCCATCGCCGCAACCAATCAAAAAAACCCAACTCTCATCTTCATAACTCGAAACACAAACGAGCAAGCAAGCACAGCTGTGCAAGCACAATGCCCTCTCTCCTTCTCCTCTTCTTCCTCCTCGTCTTTACATTCCCCCCTCTCACCACTCCCCTCTGCTCCAACTCCCCTCACCTCTTCCTCTTCGGCGACTCGAACTCCGACACTGGAAACCTCGCCGCCGGCCTCGGCTTCCCAATCAACCCTCCCAACGGCCGCGCATTCTTCAATTCCTCCATGGGTCGACTCTCCGACGGCCGCCTCGTCGTAGACTTCTTGTGTTCGAGTCTCAACACTGGGTTCCTGGCGCCGTATATGGAGAGTTTGGGATCGGATTTTCGGAACGGGGCGAGTTTCGGGGTGGTCGGTGCGGGGACGTTGCCGGTTGGGGTGCCGTTTGTTTTGGGGGTTCAGGTGATGCAGTTCGGGCACTTTAGAAGGAGGTCCTTCGAGCTGGTGGCTAAAGGTGTGTGTTGTGATTGATGTGGTTTTATTTCAATGCAAAGTCAGTGGAGTTGGCTTAATAGGTAACAGTGCTGCTGACCTTTAGTCACGGGTATTTGTGACCTATAGGCAATAGGTTGGCTTGAATCTTGATGCAATTGTGGCATACAGGTTGGCCTTGCTGTATTTTGTGACATCGAGGTCTTAAGTTCAAGTTTCTGTTTCCCCCCTAAAGGGTGTTTGTTTGACACTTGGTTTTATATGAGGGACAAGGGGTTATTTTTTGTGTACCTTTCAATCCATATATTCTGGGGGGTTGTGTGGTATTGTTGCTCAAACTCCGAAAATCAAAACCAATAACAGAAATAGAAAACCAATATCGAAAATCAAAATCACTTTACAAAATAAAATGACGTTTTCTGATGGGGATTTTGAATATCCTACTTCAATAAAATAAGAAACTCAAACTGAAAATCTTTCTTTTTTGTCAGGTTTTCTCTTTTTCTGTTTCCATTTCATTTGTTTTAGAAAGAAACAGGAATCAGAAACAAACATTTCTATTTTTCAGTCAGTGATATAAAAATAGAAAATCAAAAACAGAAATGATACCAAAAAGATCCTTGGTTATCTCAGCATTGTATTAGAGCTATTGGCCCAAGGGCCTAACACTTTCAATCCATATATTCTGGGGGGTTGTGTGGTATTGTTGCTCAAACTCCGAAAATCAAAACAAATAACAGAAATAGAAAACCAATATCGAAAATCAAAATCACTTTACAAAATAAAATGACATTTTCTGATGGGGATTTTGAATATCCTACTTCAATAAAATAAGAAACTCAAACTGAAAATCTTTCTTTTTTGTCAGG
>JAOVYX010009074.1:0-34704 GCA_035668315.1 Drosera spatulata | reverse complement strand
GCTCATGATCATATCTATAGATAGAACAATTACAGATTGTACAGGACCCAAAGTTCTTCTTCATTATCCTTTTGGGGGTTTTCCCTGTCCCTAAATGTCGGAATTCGAAGATTCTTAGTGCAAGGGTCTCTACATTTGTGTGTGCCAAATTAATATCATAACTTGGGCATCATGCTATATTGTGAAGTTCTGAATCTAATGTTCACTACACATGTAAGTGCTGAATCCAAAATAAAATAAGCAGAGTGTAATTCGAATCTCACCCAGAAGTTGACTCCAATATACACAACAAAGGTTGGAGTGCTATTCTTACCATCATAAAAACATACATGATATACGATACACGATACGAGCTCCGATCAGATAGTTACTGCCTTCAGTGATAGGAACTCTAGCAGTTTCTGTCTCCAAACTACTTGTATAACTCGGATCAGGAAAGCTTCGAAGCTTCTTGTATAGATCTTAAATAGCATTATTTTTCGAATACTCAGGAGCAGTCTTCTTGTTAACTCCAGCATCAATATACCGTGGAACTAAGGAGTAATATATCCCCATACGCAAGTACGGCGGAGAATCACCAGTATTCCCAGAGTTGATACATACTGATGAATCCTTCAAAACCGAAACTCCATCAGGTCATTGAATAATTACAATAAAAAATAGTGGCAGATTGCATTCATAGATTTTTCTTACATGATAAGTCTTCTGTCCGACAAATTGGAATGACACCGTCGTATTCATGTATCCGACCCCACTTGATGAGATAAAGGCTTGATTTGTTGTTGTTGTATAAATCTTCTGTCCATCAAAACAGCTGCCATGCTTTTCAGACTAGCAAGATCCAGTTTATATAATGTCTGGAGTTCCGAATCCCATCTTCAGCTTTATCATCATCAGATTCCATACTTATATGACCAGTCAAACTTAATCCACAATGACGTAAGAAACAATATGTATTAACAGCTCTCAGATTGCAGACAAATATTCTAGAACGGGCAACATGTAAAGATTTAACACAGGAGTGCAGTTTTTGTAAGCTATATCAATTTAATTGCCCGGATAAGGCATTTCCTATAGATTTTATATGAATCTTTCTTCTTCAAAATAGTTTGTCCTCAGATTTCAAGCATCGGTAATAAGGTACAGGACTAAAATAACATTCAGCCTTCTCCCTGGATATCTTATAAAGGAACTCACGGCAATATGAAGGCTGATTTAATATCCCCAGTTATGGTACCAAAAAACAATTTATGCAATTAGGTGAAGATTGGCAACATGAGCAAATGTTGTTGTAAAGCAGTAAAGCAAATGAACGGTAACTAAATAAACAGAACAGGAGACTGGCATTATGCTTATATGCCATCGACACTTATAGTATAAGATGCCTTGGCCCTTCCAGAATGTCCCAAAAGAAGTTGAACAGTCACCATTAAAGGACCTTGGGAGCATCTGTGTCCTGAATTCGAGTGAGTGAGACAATATAATTTGCGCACATGGGCATAGTATTAGTCCCTCTCCAGCCTAGACACTCCACAGGTTAGGAACAATCTGCACCTTCTCCAAATGTCGCAATTATATTTGCGACTTCATGACTTCTCGTCCAGCCGCACTAAACGGACACTAAAACAAATCAAGGTAATGACTTGAGTCACAAGAGCAATGATAAATGCAATACCTTTCAAACAAAAATCAGAAAGAAAAGAAATATACCTTTCCACAACATAGAAGCTTCAATCAACGGATTGTAGTAACTCCATTTTGATGAGCTCCGTAACAGAGTCACCTACTCTATCACCATGAAGCAAATCAACAAACTTTTCCAGTAATGAATCATCTAAAGAAAAACCCCTCTTAACCTTTCGACGAACATGCTTGATCGCCTTCGAAATTTCAGCTATAGAAAGTAATGCTCGAATGATCACATCGTACGGAGTCCCATTTGTCTCGCCCTCTCTTCCATCTTGTCAAGCAACTGAAGTGCTTCAACTAGACAGTTAACCTTGCATAGTCCATTCATCATCACAGTGTACGTTCTATCATTTGGGTGTATGTTTTTAGATGGAAGATTGGCAAAAATGTCTCTAGCTTGTTCCATCCTACCAGCTTTACACAACCCGTCGATAAGCACGGTATGAATACAGATATTTGCAGGCCAACCCTTCTTTTCAAGGTCATAGTGGATAGCTAAGGCCATATCAAGTTGTCCACTTCTGCAAAAGCCTCCTAGTAAGGTACCAAAAGTAACAATGTCAGGAGTCAATCCTTTCCGAGAGATTTCTTGAAACAATTGGAGCACCTTGCCAACCTTTTTAATCTTACAATATCCATTGATCAAGGTAGTGTAGATCACAACATCGGGCTCACAACCTTCTTTGATCATACGGTCCATAACCTCTGATGCCTTCTGTAATTGACCACGTAGACAATACCCATCAATCAATGTATTGTAAATGATGGTGTTGGGTTTCTCACCTTTTTTCATCATCAACTCAACCACATACTCGGCTTGCTCCACCATTCCTTCCTTAGAAAACATATCGGCCAACATGTTATATGTGCCCAAATCGGGTGCTACATCACTGGCTAACATGGCAGCCAGAAGTTCTTTAGCTTCACCCCATCGACCCAAATTGCAAAAGCCTCTAACCTAGGACGTGTAAGTGACAACATTAGGAGAAATGCCTTTAGTCTGCATCTCCGTGAAAAGTAGTGCCTCCTCTAGTAACTTATCCTTGCAAAGGCTGTCTATAATCGGGCTGTTTAAATGGAAAGCGTGGTTCCTCCATCTTGCGAAGCAGCTGGATTGCAGAAGCATTATCCCCTATGCTACACATACCTTTGATAAGAGCAGCATAGGTGACCGAATCAGGTGTAAAACACCTATCATTGGAAGCTCTACAAAATACTTTGGCCGCTTGTTTCATCCTTCTGTTAACAATGAGGCCATCGATGAGAGTGGTGAAGGTGACACAACTGGGTTCATAGCCAAGCTTCATCATTTTTCCGAAAATGGAAAAGGCGAAATCAGGGTGCTTCATGCGGCAATAGCAATTGATGAGGATACCAAGCGAGAAACTGTTGGGGCGGGAGCCAAGGAAAGAATCGAGGTGACGGTAGAGGGAGATGACAGTGGAGTAGTGCTTCATCTTCACAATGGCAGCCAATAATGTGTTGAACTCAATGATGGAAGGTAGAGGATGATCACCGGATGTGAGTTGACGGAAGAGTATGAGGGCATCGTCGAGCTTTGCGAAGCCTCTACGACATTGGTCCATCGCTGATTTTAACAGCAGCCGAAATTCAGGAGTCTTCGCCGCCATGTTAGCTAATCGGCTCAGTCGCCAAGAAACTCAATGAATCCAACACAATCGACTGGATTGAAGTCGAACAAAACAACAACGACAATCCAGATAATCACGTCAAATGAACAGAGTCGGAGGAAAAACGAAGCCAAAAATACTTCGAGATGAACTCCTGGAATCAATCGCAATAATTGCAACATCTTAAACAGAAAAAGAAGCAAAAGTCACAATTGGAGATGAAGTCGATGCAGACTCTCAGACGAGGTGCGATTTCTTCTCCAATTTCTACTTCTCCAAAGGTGTTCTGTTTGCTCCAGATAGCATACATTCCTTGAGATTGATCGCTCGCTGCTTTGGGGTTTGAGAGATTAGGGTTTGGCGATTTCAAATCGATGTTTGAAAAATAAATATTAATTACCTATTTAGATAAATTTAAAGGAAAAAAAATATTTGACTTTTTTTCATATCATGTTTTAGATAATTTTATATATTAGAATCAATTTTGATTAAAAATTTATTTAAACATTAAAATTTGTAAGGTATTAAGATTTCACTTTAAAGATTTACGATTTCATGACTCTATTAGGATTCTACTCCGATCCTATTAAATAAGGAATGTGAAAAGAATTCGAATCGTGATTTTATTTTAGAATCGTATAATCTTGAGATTTTAGGATCCGGATCGCGATTTTGACTATCATGACATACTTTTCATCATCTGCTGTTGTCATGCTTTAGTACCATTATTAGGTCGAGCAAGATCAAAGATAGAATTCAAACAACACAACCTACACAAAACAAACATTAACTTGGACAAATTCGTAACTAAAACAAAACTTAAAGCTGATAGGCTGTGGTCCAAAAGAACAAAACATACATGCTAATCCAATTTAATAAACTCGTCCACATAGGTACAAACTCACACATGAACATGATCTCAACATAACCCGAGTTAACATAAGCCTGCAACAACCAAATACGAGCAAGTGCTAATATTGTGGACAAAAAGTGATAATAAACTTTCCACCCAAAAAAAAGAAAGAAAAGTGGCAATAAACTCCATACCAACAAATCCTTGCAGTAAATTACATGTAACAGCCTCAGCATTTCACACTTCTAACTATGAACCTGTTAACTACATCAGAGCTGAAAAATCACCATCGCATCGAGACATTTCATCAAATATCTGATGGCCACAACTTTAACCGCTAATATCAAGTAATTTATAATGGCATCTGCAAGAGAATACTACCAACACTTGCTTTCTTTTGAGATTTGATGATAAGTGATAACTATGTAAAAATCAACGGATAAGAGTTAAAGGGCGTAACAATGAATGTACTTTTAACTCTCCAAGCTTAAATTCAAGGCGAGGCTCCATCTTCGATAGGAAGATGAGGATGAACACACATATCAATCAATGAAGAAACTGATCAGTCCACAAGCTAAGACCACGGGTAATGTGAACCGGATTACACAGCTTGTACTCATCTCATGGTTTCATATTCTCCATCATCAAACTTAATTACATGACAAATTATCATGATGAAATCAAAATTTATCTCAACTATTTTCCACTGATTCCAACTGTAACGTAGGATTACTTGAGATGGAGAGTGAGCATTCTTTTCCTTATAAAAAAAAAAAAAAAAAAAAGAGGAAAATGATATTTTTCAGACTATTTTTGTTGCATCAAGGTTATCCCACTCGCATCAATTTTTTTTGATAAAAATGTCCCTTCTCACATAATGTCTTGAAAATATCAAATGTTGAATTTAATATATTTATTTATTGTCATAATATATAAATTTAATAAGGATAATTGTATTTTCCCCTCTTAAATTATTGCTCATTTGCACGAAACCCCCCATACATAAACCCTTATATTGTAAGGGGCAAAATGCTGAAGTTAAGTTTTCCATCCATTTTAACGGTACCTAACCAATTGACGTCCAAATTCATTGACTTTCCTTGAGATCATCTTATTCTTTGATTTTTTGGACCAAAATATCCATAGAATACAAACCTAAAACCTAATTTCCTCTCTCTCTCCATCCCTCATCTCCTTCACTGTTTTTCCCCTTTCTCTCTTGTCCTCCTTTCTCGTCGAATTTTTCCTTTCATCTTGATTATGAGTGTTTTGGTTTAATTAAGCTCAGCAGAACACCACCCATTGACTTTCATCCCACAATTGTGTCGATGCAGGAAGATTCCACCCACCCATTCACATCGTTGGATCTGATAGGAGCACGAAAGGACAATTGTTGTTCAAGTGTAAGGAATACGATTTCTTCTCATGGTGCAAACCAAACGGTGGAGGACAATCCACAATTACAAATGCTGAACATAAGGACCCAGTATGCAGCTTCGAAATCACCGAAAGAGTGAGGGCATTAGAGATCGTGGTTGGATTCCTGAAGCTATCTATTGTTGTTTTATGTATTTTTGGTGTGTTGACGTTGTTGCTTAAGTAGTGATGATGTCTATATTGAATGGGATAAATATCCGTCTGTATTGATCAATTCGTTTCAACTAATAACTTGTATCGGATCCGTTTGGGATATATGCATTATTTTGTCCCTAATGTCAGTGTTCATGATGAATGTGTTCCTGTAACGCCTCGAGCTCCGTTGATAAGACACGTGGCGTTATGCCGTCATGAACCCGATTCATGACAAAGGTAACCAAATCAAACGGGTCTAGAGGTATCAAGTGTCAAGAAAAATACGTGTGATACTTCAGTTCAACCTGTTCAGGTTTTATAAATCATTTTACATCAGTAGTGCAGAAGTTATTTAATCACATAGTTTGACGACATGATTAGTACATGACATTTATTACATATCCAAAATGACTATAAGTTTCATCACAATATCTCCCAAAATACATAAAGCGACTAATGTCCTCCCTGATCGTCTAGTAACTCACCTGCAAACGGAATACATAACCCGTGAGTATGAAACTTAATAAGGTAGAGTATATGTCTTATATTTATAGGGTACTCCCCCGACTATGGCGAATCGATGAGTACCACTAAAATAGTTATGCTTTTTAGGAAAATGGATATGCCATATTATGTGTGAGTATATGTATGATTTCACGTTTCTTATGTTTCACCTTTGTTAGCATAGGCCCATGACTCGAGAGTTTTCAACAGACAGACTCTGAATACAAGACTCGTCAATCGTCGACCGGGCTACGAGAATCCGTTAATTCGATACGTACGTGCCAAGATTGTACGCCGCCTTATATTTTAGTGGATAAAGTACGCTTCTAACAGGCTCTATTTATCCCTCGTTGGGGTAGATTTAGGCTTCCCTGCAGAGAGTAACCAGTGGCCGCGACACGTTCGACGTTGAAGCTGCTGCATGCATGCTAAGAGGATGGGGGTTGCCCAATGCTCTCTAGCTAGTTCAATTCACCCGTGATGATGACTCAAGAAGATTGGCTAGAGTTCAGTCTCAACGACTTTTACTTAACATTTGAAAAAGATTCTCAAGAAGGGACATCATGTTCGACCTTCTTCGCAATAAGATCTCGACAGTATGGCGTACAGCCTCCAACACATTTTTAGAGGAGTACGACAGATGACTTGACAGTTCATGCACCACGTACAGTGTTCAACCTTTATATTTGATTAGGTGTTCATTGTTGGTTTGCATTTCATTTATTCGTATGTCCCGCAGTGTAAATCCCAAACTCGTTTCAATGCTGTCTTAGGCATGCGTTATGATGATTTTATTTAGCATTGTTCATGCATTATAAGATCACCTTGTGTCTGTATATTTGAGCATTTCGTAGTAGTGTATGGTTTGATTTATTATTATCTTAGTAGTTTATTTTGCACCTGTCACGGTGCGGTTATAGGTGTCGTATAGTCATACATGCATATTTAATATCCATTTCTATACACAAGGTTCATGTATCACATATATACGTTTAGGTTAATCCTACGCTCACGAATGTGCCCTCGTTAGAAAAAAAAATATGGTGTTTGACGCACCGGGGCGATCTGTCTTCAGGATAGAGCACAGTCATGGGAACGACCCAGATCATTCGCGGGCATAACGCCTCTCGCGGGCACGACATGCCCCGTCGCGGCCGCGACTAGCTTATTTGTCCAGAACAGCTGCAAGTCATCGTGAAACGCGCACGGTTCCCTTCATTCTCATCAATGGCACGTATAAACGGGTTCGTTCATGCACGTTTCATAGCAACACATGATTCGAGAACGCACATACAGGAAACGAGATCATAATGAGCATAATGCATCGGTTCGGATTTGGTTACCTTGAGTATTTGTTTTTCCTCGCCTTGTTTCGTCACTTGTTGCCCGTCTCCGCTGCTGTTTCTGTTTGAAGATGACAGTGATGACGCTTGTGAGTTGATGACGAGGTGGTGAGGCGTTTGATGTGTGGTTGTCTTCGCCGCTGTGCTGGGTGATGATCGTGGTGAGGATGGCGTTTGGTTGTTCGATGACGGATGAGCTGTGGTGGTTTGGCGGTGTTTGTTGCGTGGTTTGGTTTACAGAGGATGAAGACGAAGGAAAAGGGATGAATGATGAATGATCTGGTGATGGAGAGGCTGTGTAGGATTCGTGGGCGAGGCGGCAGGCATGTCGGGAGATTTTCAACGCACATGAATAGTGAACAGGAAAAGGGAATTTGGTGGGAGGGAGATTGGATATTTCAAATTTGCTCCCTCGTTTGATTGTTATCATTCTATTTTTATCCATATTTTGTTCTATTATTTTATCGAAAATCATGCCTGCAAATAGGCAAAATTATTTCTAACTTAGTGACCTTTGTTTCGTTGTAAATTTCGAATGTTTTCGGAACTGCATTTTATTAGCCCAAATACGTGTATTATAACGTTATAACGTTACGTTATAACGTCGTACGTACGTTATACCTAATACGTATGTTTGTTAAACACATACATTACACCGTTATGTTTAACGTTATGTATTCGTAATATTATTCGTACTTTTAAGTAGAGTTATATTTTGTAATATATTTAATATCAAAATTTCGGGATATTACAGTTCCTGATTGAACTCATACATATACTGAAAGTTGAATGTGATTTCCTGATCAACGAACACATGTGCTAAAACACAATAAGAAACATGTATTGAAACATGTTAAGCAATGTACAATAACTGATTGAACAACTGAAGAAACAAAAATGTGTTCGACAACAACAACATCTGATTATACAATCATTTGAACATAAACATGTTCAACGACAACAATACCAACTTATTTTACAGTCACTAGAAATAAACAACACCAACTGATTCGTTTACTACAACACAGCTTTGATTCAACAACAGCTTTCATTCAACAACAACAAACATTATATAAACCTTTCCCATAATTAAATCCCACCCACACCACTGGATTTTGGTCTTCCTCCTCTTGTATTTGATCTCACATGAGCACTTGCCGTTGCATTTTCACTTCCGTTTGACAAACCAGAAGCCATTCCATTTTCATTTCTAACCCTTGTTGTTGCTGTTGCATTTGGGCCTCTAGCCCTTGCACTTGTAGAAACAGAAGTCGATCTTCCTGATCTGGTTCCCCTCCCTCTTGTACCTCTCATTCTAGGGTTTGATAAAGAGTGCATATGCTGAGATGCATGATCCTGTTCTTTAATATATTAGTTCAATCCACAACTTTGATCCAACTGAAACAAACATGTAAAAATAACAACAATCTCACAGTTTGACTAGGTTCTGTTCTTGTTTGGGATGCATTTTCATGGACTGTAGAGGTTGTCCCCTGCATACACAACAATCTCACAGTTAGTTCACATTTTTGAAGGAAAACTAGCAAGAGCAGAACTAGATAAGCAAATCTACCTGTGTATTATACTTGGACCAAGGATTTATTTCATTCTTATAGGTTCTTGCATTGTGTCCTGTAGTGAAGTTCTTCCTATATTTCAAGACTGCTCCCTGTCAGCTTGCTCTTGTATTATCTTTTCTTGGCTCGTCAGTAGCCCTTTTTCTCTCCTCTCTAGGTCTCCCCACTAGGATCCTCACAGTTGGTGGTAGTAGTGATGGTAGATTTGAGGACTGCCAATTAGGAGGGCTTGGAATAGGGAAAATGGCCAAGCTATACACATTCATATAGGCTTTTCTCTGTAAGATGGACAACAATAAGAACCTGATTATTTGATAGCAAACAATAAGATGAACAATAGGATGAAGCATGTTACATATACCTGATAATAAGGATGAACGAAGGACTCAAGTTGGGACCTATTCAACTGAAGACAACTTATGGCATGCTTGCAAGGAATCCCTGATATATCCTATATCCTACAAGTGCATTTTATGTTCGATACATCAACCACGTACTGTGATCCATATTCTTCAACATCCCATATATCAGAGCCAGCAAATAAAGAAAAATAGTTTCTTGTATACACCTTTGTCTTCTCCAACCTTCTCCAAATATGAGGTGTAATGTTACCTTCATATTTCTCCATTCCACCACGTTTCAGTTAGATCCTTTCCATGAATTTCCTCCTAATTGCTTCCAACATACTAATGATTGGTTTTTCTCTGACATCTTTGATATAGGCATTGAATGATTCACTCAGATTGTTTACAACCACAACACAAACTGCTCTAGATGAGAAATGTGATCTGGCCCATTGATTAACTGGTATTTTAGTTAGCCAATCAAATGCATTCTTCTTTCCTTATTGCCTTGGACTGACCTTGTTTATCTCCTTCATATAACATTCCCATTCCCCAACATTTGCAGTAGATACACACTTCCAGAACAGCTTCTTCATATGAGTGTCACTGCCAAACTTGTCTTTGAAGTTGGCATACGTATGCCTCACACGAAACCTATGTTCTGCATTTGGATACTTTTCACCGAACACCTACATCAACCCTTTCTGCATATGCTATCAAGAACATGTTATCAGAAATGAAGAACTCCGTCCTTTTTCCTTCACACTTCCAATATCAGACATCAACAACTCAAGAAACCACTCCCATGAGTCTTTATTTTCTGATTCAATAACTGCATATGCTATCAAGAACATGTTATCATTTTCATCTCTTCCTACAGCTGAGATCAAGATCCCACCAAAACTGATTTTTCAGATGACACGCATCTAAACTAATTATAGGCCTACATCTAGCAGGAAATCCACATTTGAGTGCATTAAGGCAAATGTAGATCCTCTTAAATCTGTATTCCCCTTCTACTTCTGTAGGTTCAATAGATATACAAACACTTGAACCAGGATTGGTGTTAAGCACTGTCATTGTATAATCCCTAAGCTTCCTGTATTGTTGTTGAACATCACCCTGAATAGCTTCAATTGCCTTCTTCTTATCTCTGTAAACTGTCCATTTGCTAGCTTTTCCTATTTTTTCTCTTCTAAGATCCTCTGTATAGCACTAACAGTGTGGATTGTCCCTTATTCTATCAAGGTAAGTCTTTGCCACAAATATTGAATCTGCAAGGTGATTTCTGTATCTTCTTCCACATGTGTGAGTATTAACAAAGGATTTGATTTGAAAGTCAACTCCATTGGCAGGTGAGGCATGGATTCTCCAATTATAATAAGATTGACTCCCTTGTACAGATTAGCCCCCAGTACTAACTTGTCTCTTTTTTTTCTTCAATTTCAACTTATCAGGATGAGCATTGGCACAAATTCCAGTTATTTTCTTGGATTCGTTCTTCACATAGTGAGTGTCATATCCCCCAGCTAGGTTTTAGTTTATCAAAGCCTGTCTAAATTCAATCCATGACCTGAACATCAAACCAACCTCCAGCTTCGGATTCTCCAAGTCCTTTTCATTGAACCACTTTAACTCGTGTTTCTGGCCTACATCATCATCATCCTCAACAGATCCCAAACTTGATTCACTTCCAATATCAGAAAACCAATCATCCTTATCTGGCTCTACTAATCCCTTTCCCTCATCCCTTTGTTTATTATTTTCATACTGCTCAGCTGGTTGATCATCAATGGGATCAGAACCCCTAACATCCCACTCCTCATCACCACTATTCTCATCATCAACCCAAGATGGCACTGAATCTCCATCACTTGCTTCATCTGCATCATCTTCATATAGTGCATCACCCTCATACACTTCATGACCCTCATCTGCACCTTCATCACCTTCATTTCCATGTCTTTGTTCTCGCACATCATCATTATTTCTAACATCTTCTTTGAATAGCAACTGTTTGGCACACTTTGAGTTGAAATTTGGTTGCATACCTAGGGTTTTTCCTCTAGGACTTAGAACCACAAAGGGGGATCCAATCACTTCTGCATATATCACAAATATCTGTCCACATCTCAAGTGAGATAAGACAGTCCACAAGTTCTCATCTGAATCTAAAGCCCAAACACCTGCATCAAAGGTATCTTCATGCCCCTTTATACACTAGTAATTAGTTACAGCTGCACATTCATCACCCGTCCTACTTGACCAAAATTGCTGAAAATAGTGACTTATATCTAGCATGGATACACAATCAGGATCAAGGGGTTCTGTCTCATTAACCCATTCCCCATTATACTCAATATTAGGAAGCCAAGTAAATCTTTCACCAAAATGCATTTCGATCACAAGCTAAGAGCAGGAAGAGTAAAATAGACCCTGCAAAGATTACAAAATGGAGGTTCAAGAAAAAGCTCAATTTTCCCAACAAATTTGAGATGAACATACTCAGATCCACGAAATATTGAGCTCAAAACAAATTTGAAATCAAATACTTACTTGGCTTGTCATTTAGATCCAGATTTAAATCCTTGCCACAATTTCTTGCATGAAAGTGGAATGCTGGAGAGATGGAAGTAAGAGATGGGAGTGAGAGATGGGTACGGTGTTCGAGTGAGTGAAGAAGATGAGGTGTGGGAGTGTGATAAAAGTAAATGCTGTGTCAGGGAGGTTGAGGAGGGCATCAATGTCATTTACTGAATACCGTTAACAAAGGGAAACACACTACAAAAACTGCACCATTTTGCTACGGAATTATTCCGTCGTAAAAAGGAAAAATTCCGTCGCAGAGGTTAATTGCGACGGAATCTACAACGGATTTTGCCATCGCAACAAATGACGTCGCAAAACCATGACTTTGCGATGGATCCGTCGTAAATTCAAAATTATTTACGACGGATTGACTTTTTTCGTCGTAATATATTATTTTTTAATATTAATTTATTCTGCAACGGAATTCATGGCAAATAGTTATTTAAGTAATTTCTTAATAATAATTAAATAAATGAAAATAATGCACATCATGCGACGACATCCGTCGCAGAATTGCATGAACGTTGTGACGGAATCCGTCGCAATTATAGGTATAATTAATTTTGAATTTAATTATATTTTACGACGGATTCCGTCGCAGAATATTAATTTTTTTTTAAAAAAAATTGGAAATTGGAAAAACTCACTAAAATACAGATACGTGTTTAACGATTATATTTTCGAATAAAATCCGTAAAAAATGCATTCCAAAATCGTAAAGAATACAAAACAAAGATAAACATGTAATTAGTATAACGCTACATATGTCAATGGCCGGTTAAATCGGGATGTCGCGGCTCCGGAAGGCAAGAATCATCGTCTACACCCGGAGAGAATCAAGCCATATAAGTGTCGGCCTCTGCCGGACAGATTGAATTGGGGTTCGCGCCCATCTGCCTTATCAAGAAGGCAATATGAGTCTGCATCTGCTTTATTGTTTGATTTTGGGTGAGCACCTGCTGCTGCAACAACTGATGCTCCTCCAATGGTACTCGAAAGCCACGAGTAGACTATGACTGTGATCTGGAGTAGCAGAAAGCTGACTCTTCGGGTAGAACTGATTGACAGCCGACCCAATACCGTGCACCCTTCCCTTCTGTGGCTTTGCGACCTCGATGTATGTTTAGGAAACGGCTGCTGTAAGTTGCTGCTGGGAGGCCTCCGGATCCATAGACGAATCAACCTATGACTCTGGATGTTGAGCGAATCGCTTCAAAAATGAATCCTGCGAATTTCATAATAAGGAGTTAGCAAAAAAAAATTTATTATAATTATAAAGGTAACAAGTAGTGAAATAAATGGCTTTAAAAATCTCACCCGAAAACGGATAGCCGTCTCGTTGGTCATGGGAATGTCAGCTAATGACTTTCCTGCTAGTATTGCCTCCACAATGCTTGGAGTACCCGGCTTCTTATGGATCTCCATGAAGATCTCAAACTCCGTCATGTTTCTCTTCAGATCAACCTCCTGAAAAATATTTCAAATAATAAATATGACAATATTTTGTCAAACAGACGATGTCAAATAATTTAACTTAAATATAAATACTTATCATTCTCTCTGCGATGACGAGGGTGGACACACAACCTTGAGAGTATGTAGCATGTCCTTGAGATCGATTCCTTGAGTTAATTCTCGATCTCTCCAGGATCTCAGGGGACATGCCGTATCGCTCCATGAGGCGGAGACCAACATCGACACTGATCCAAGGGACTGGACGTGCTTCAATGTCGTCGTAGCTCTGAAGAACCAGTTGCGCCCTGTACACGGAGTCCCGCATACGCGTATCCAACTTGGCCTCCCAAGCTGCTCGTACTTGGGAGTCCAAGACGGAATCCCTAGAAAACAAACTCTGCAATAAAGAAAAATGCAATACCCGAAAATTTTGAGAATTTAAAATTGAATATATAACATAGGTACAGTACGTATGTAAATAAAACGCGAATAAAAGACGTTACATATAACGTTACGAATTAAAAATAGTCGCGCATAAAGGTTATAGATTTAATCCAAGAAAATATTTGATTATTAAATCAAATATAATGATGGAATATTTAGGATAATTAAATGAACTAACGACAATAAATATTTCAAATAAACATTACGAACGAATAACATTACAACGTTATAACGTTATAAACGTTGCGCGTAAGGGCTATCGATTTTAATTCCATAAATAATGGATTATGACTCGGGAGGTCATATTCTCGTATATGGGATAAATTTATCGATGCAAATAAATTATCGATGAATTAATATTGCAAAATTTAGGTAAATAATGTGGAATAATTCCCACATGTACCTAATTCTCCCACTCACTGTCACTCACCAACTCTCCACTCCAACACTCAGCCGTCTCTCCATCATCATCATCGCACGCCGCCCTTAACCACCACCGCCAGACTGCCCAGCCACCAACGCCATCACCATCACCATCATACCTTCGCCCCGCCATCGCGTTTGCCACCAAGTCGCGCGCCACCATCATCACTCACCATCGCGCACGTCGTCAACCATCATCACAGCTTCGCGTCGGCCATAAACTTCATCATCATCACAGCTGCAGCATGCCACCATCACGATCAACACCACGCCACCATCATCTTAATCATCATCAAGCGCAGCCATCCTCGCTGTCGTCTTGTTCTTTCTCGCCGCCGTCTTGTTTTCTTCATCGCGCGTCGCCGCCATCGCTGGACACCAAGGAACCGACGTTGTCACTATCATGAACGTTCTCCGGCCATCTCGTCGTCACTAGATGATCACCATCATCGTCTCCAAGCCACCAACGAACTCCAACGATCACAAGAAGCTTCCCTGCGCGTGGATCATCGTCGCCAAGCTCGCCATCAGCTAGCTTCGGCATTCCGGCGACGTTCTCCGGCCACCAGCAGCTCCGGGAAGGCGGTGGCAAGCAGGCAGCGAGAGGGATGAGGTCTTGGACGGCCTGAGTTCGAAGTTTGAGTGGAGAGGAGCTTAGAACGCTTCTACGAACTTTCCGGCCAACTTCCGGCCAAATTTGGGTGCCAAGGGATGTGCATGAACGAGTTTTTAATGTCATGGGTGCCAAGGGATGTGCATGAACGAGCGTAAAACAACTTAACGAAGCTTCCCGACGAATTTTCGACGATATTCCGGCCGAATTTCCGGCAACCGACAGTGACGGTGACGAGGACAGAGCAGTGACGAAAGTTGGATAGCGTCGGGTGACGTTGGGTATCAAAGTTGCTAAGGTTTCTTTAACCCAAAGTGAAACTAGGGTTAAACACGCTTCAAAGGTAACCTAACCCCTCTCGATCCGTCTCGTGCTTAATATTACATCAATATAATGTGTTATAATGAATGTGATGAGAAGTGTACCGCCAGGAGGGCGATGATATGCATGGTTGCTTGGTTGATGTGTTAAGGCGATAACAAAACCCTAGTTTCGACAAAATACGCATGGGAGCATGCATGAACACATGCGTACGTAAATTTATGCTAATTATGATCTTAAAACACCATGGACGTGTTTCGTTAGACCTATGTATGCTTGGAGTGACGACACGACAGAGTTTACTCGATCACGAGATTATGTATAAAACGGGGGTCGCGCCCGCGATAGCCTTCTGACTAGGGAATCATCGATTTTGTGCATCGAACCTTAAACCTAAATACTTATTTGAGAATATATAACCGATACGCATAGAAACATAACATCAAACGTGCATATACGATCATGTTTGATATGTGGTGGGGTATTTGGGATTGAAATGAACTAGAATACACACCAATATATTATATATACCCTTTCGAGAAATGAATGAAAACGACCTCTAAACGATAACTAAAAAGAAAACGGGGGATGTAGAGCATGGTTACACTATCTGTGTGAACTAATGAAAAAACTAACGAATAAGAAATATCGCATCCCTGAACTGATAAGCTCGACATTGACGTCCCTTTTGGATCCGTAGGATCGTTGGTCGTTTTTCTTGGAATTATTGAGAAGATCGAACAATGGTGTCCCTTCTTTGATCCATTGCGATCATTTGTTACTTCTTTGAATAGCCTTGGTGGCTTGGGTTTAAGTCATTGCACTCCTGTATTATCCTCTGAGTCATCGTCACGTGTGAGAAGTAGTTAGGGAGCGTTGGGCATCCCCTATCCTCTTTGCATGCATGCAGCGGCTTTTACGCCGTTGTGGCGGGGCCACGGGTTGCTCTCTGCAGGGAGGCCCAAATTATCTCAATGTTGGCATACGGTGCCTCATTGAATGCGCACGAGTGGTGCAAGACGACGCACAGAGTAGGCAGATGCAAAAATATAATCTATTGGGTAGCCCGACTGACGATTGACATATTATCTCTGTACTTCGAGTCGCTCATATCCTTGGAGTTGCCGCTTTTGAGTCAGGTCATGAACCATAAGTAAATGCAAAACAAAGGAATGACTCTTAAAAGCGATACGAAGCCATACAGGCAAATGTGAAACAATACTGTTTGATATGGCGTCCATATTTTCATATCATATTATAAAAATATTTTAGGGACTTTCGACGGTCGCTATAGCCGTTAGCAAGAATTCCCTGTAATTAGGATTCATACACCTTAGGTTGCTGAGCTTCGTTAGCTCACGGTTATGTGTTTCAATTGTAGGTATGCCCCCAGATATGAAAAGTCGGGGCGTTACAAAAAAAATAGCTTATGAACTATATATATTAGAAGGACTAAAAAAATGAACATAAACGAATAAAAAATTAAAATTAAACACATACTGGAAATATCCAAACATACGATCCCGGATAACCGTGGGGACCCTTCCAAAATTCATCCATGACTCCTCATAGAAAGCCTGTAATGAAGCAACTGCCCCTCTGGCTACATCACCATGATGAAACCTACAAATGATTTGATAAAGTTAATGATATTAGGAAACATAGGAATAATTAAACATGAAGGGATTTCATAAAGATCGAAACATGAAAAAATTTATACCAATGTATGTCAGGATGTAGGGGACTGCTAGGATTAGGATATGTCCCTTGAGATGCACGAGAACGTCTACTACCAGCTCTTGATGACTGCCCGACGATAGATACCCGTGGAGATGGCTGAGATGCCTCTGCTGGTCTTGAAAAGAGACATTAAATTCCGGGACTGGTGCCAAGATGTCAAACTGAGAGGACCCTGGGTGTGCTGCCAGTAAAGTGATCTCAATGTCAGGATCGGAACATCGATCCTGACTCCTCCCTCCACGAGAGACTGATGCTGCACAAGATCCTGAGCCTCAACGAGAGGCTCCACGTCTACCTCTAAATCCAGAAGAAGAAGATATCTGAAATAATACGAAATATTTTAGCTTGTTTCTAATTTGCTATGAAATAAGCTTTGCAAATGTTAAACTTATGTGATTTTTATATTTTGAAAAACACTTTTGCATTAGGAAAACCTTTAGTCCTCTTCGTCGTCGTCCTCCCCATCGTCATCATTCTGATCATCCTCCCCATCCTCTTGGTCTGTAGCCTCTTCTTCTGCTTCTTCATCCTCCTCTTCTGTTTTAGTCTCATCTTCTACTTCTTCTTGCTCTTCTTCTTCTATCTCATCATCATCATTGTCGTCGTCGTCATCATCATTATTCTCATAATCTTCTTGATCCTAAGCTTCAAGAATAGGTGGATTCATAGTCAAGTCTTCTTGATGTGCATCTTCCATGTCTTTCGGTGCATCAATTGTTGATCTTGATTTCGTTTTGAAGACTGCCCACCACTTGGATTGTCGTGGTGTACACTTTGGATAAGGAGCGTAGTAGACCTGGATAGCTTGTGTGGCGAGGACAAAAGGATCATAAAGACCTCTATATCTTGATGTGCGATCAATGTCCACAATCCCATAGTTAGGATGAATATTCAATCCCAAGACAGAATCGAACCACTCATACTTGAATAGGACTGTCTCCAGACTTTTAAATCCTGGGGATATGTATTGAAGTTTCACAATATCAATGAGGATCCCGTAGTAGTCCAGATCGTCATCCCCTATCCCGCACACTCCCCAGTTGGTCGTTGCTTTTCTTTTTCCACGTTCATATGTATCGAAAAGAAACTCATTCATCACGTATTGTTTGAACTTGTTCACTTAAATCGCAGGTCTAGAAGCTATTGTTTTGATGATCTCATTGGCTTGGAGCCATATCACATGATTTTTCAACCAAACCAGCCAAATATGATGACCCCTAATCCATGCATCTTCGGCTGTGTCACTGAACTATTTCTGACCATGTCCTCTCAAATAACCTATCATATACGGGATATACTTCGATAAAGATAAGCTTTTTTCTGTGTATTTCTTAGCATTACATATTCACATTTGACTAGTACTTGGATTAAATACCTCTCAAACGGCATAATAAGCTCGCAGTTGGTCAAAATATATGTATGAGCTGCCTCGGCATCTCATTGTTCAAGTGTGAACTTCATCTGTCCTCTGATATTTTTCTTCTTCTTCTTCTCAATTGGGACATATCCTCCATTTCTGCGAAATACATCTGGAAGATCAGGTGCTTCCTCATCATCACCATCTCTTCTAGCACACCGAGGAAGATCATTAGCCTTTGAGTCCACGCTCTCAGAAAAATACAACTTCGCGAAATTACAACCTTCCTCCAAACGATAAGCTTCACATATAGAACCTTCCACATGTACTTTGTTCCCAATCTTTTGTTTTAGATGAAACAAAAACCTACAAATACATAGTGGATCAATTTCACATATGCGTATCAAGCTCCATGGAAAGCCACTGAATGTAAATCGCTACCTTTCAAAGACATACATCCACCGGTAATGTACAGGTCCGGCTATCTTCGCCTCGGATGGCAAATAGATTGGGAGATGTTCTATGGAGTTGAAAAAACTAGGAGGAAGCAGCCTCTCCAATTTGTAAATTATCTCTGCAATGAACCACTCTAACCGGGCCATGTCACTGCGAGTAATACAATTTGTACACAAGTCCCTGAAAAGTTGGCTCAGCTCCTTCAACGCTTTCCAAACATTGAGCAGCAAAAGCTCCCTAAAGGCAACAGGGATCAATCGCTGCATGAACACATGACAATCATGGCTTTTCACGCCTCTTAACTGCCACTCAGGCTCTCGAATGCAACGATGTAAGTTGGAAGCATAACCATCTAGAAACTACAAACCCTTCACCCACTCACACAATAACTTCCTCTGTTTCTTCTCCAGAACGAAAGGAACTCTCGGCATCAATAACTGTGGCTTACCAGAATTTCCAACGCTTCTAACCACGTGAAATTGAGGTATCTTGTAGTAGAGTTTCAAATCTTTTCTTGAGCTGATATTGTCTTTGGTCTTTCCAGCAACATCTATCACCGTATTGAACACGTTGTCGAACATGTTCTTCTCTATATATATCACATCAAGATTATGACGGATGAGAAGTTTGCACCAGTACGAAAGCTCCCAGAAAATACTCCTCTTACTCCAATTATGTCTTCAATGGAAACCAATTGCATTCGCTGAAGGGTCATATTTCAAACGCTCCATCGTGGTAGGAATCCCTAAAAGACTTCGAAACAACTCATCTCCATTACGAATCCCGAACGGGGGGGCAAGCTCAATCCTTTTTTTCCTATATCCACTCCTGTTTTTCCGAAAAGGGAGTCCCAGTGGTAGAAAACGACGATGACAATCAAACCATGAATATTTTCTCCCATTCTTGAGGTAGAATGACTTTGTCCTCTCCATGCAATGAGGGCAAACCAAGTGACCGACAGTGCTCTAACCAGACAACATCCCATATGCAGAAAAATCGCTTATGGTCCAAAGCAAACAAGCCCTCATCTAAAAGGTTTGACGCTTATGAACATTGTATGTCGGCTTTCCTACCTCCTCCCACAGCATCTGAAGCTCCTCGATCAGAGGTTGTAAGTACACATCCAGATTTTCTTTAGGACTCTTTGGGCCAGGAATGATCATGTTCAGGAATAAATAAGGTCTCTTCATGCACATACTGGGAGGAAGGTTATAAGGTGTGATAATGACGGGCCAACAAGAATACTCTTTTCCTGACTTTCCAAACGGTGCAAAACCATCGGTGCAAAGTCCCAGACGAACATTGTGTTGCTCCGTCGCAAAGGACGGAAAACTCTGGTCCATGTGTTTCCAAGCATTGCTGTCAGAAGGGTGTGCCATCACTCCGTCAGATCGACGTGAAAAGGCATGCCAAGTCATGTTTTCACTGGTGGAGCTGTTGGCATATAACCACTGCAATCTAGGAGTTAGAGGAAAATATCATAAAATACTCATAGCAGAACGATTCTTACAACGACTCTTCTCCTTATAGCGGTCTGCATTACATTTGGAGCATCTTTCCAATCCCACAAAATCTTTCCAAAACAACATGCAACCATTAGGACAACAATCAATCTTTTCTACAGGTAGATGCAATCCAAACATAATAATTCTTCCTAAATCCCCTAGTAATTAGGTGATCCTTCAAATCATCCACCGTTTGAAATCTCCCGTTCTTGCATTTTGTACAAGGACATCTTAAATGTCCCGAGAAACAACCCTCGTCCTGTCGAACGGCATTCTGTACAAACTCTTCTATCCCTTCAATGAATGAGGGATTCAAGTACGATCCATCCAATCGTTCATACATCCAAGATCGATACAACTCCATATCGATCCAATTTTTGCATTAAAACCAATTTCAAGCATCAATTGATTTATAACACTTGGATAATTTTTCAAAATGTAAATTTTAACTTTGATGTAACTAAAATGTAACTTCTAACTTATCTCTTACTCATAACTTGATTTATAATACTTCGAACAATCCTCTTTAATTCACGCTAGTAAAAATGAAGGATCATTTTACTTCTAACTTGGATCGAAGAGTGTTGAACTTTAAAAGACATTTTTTGTCCGACATTATTGGTGGATAGATTATTGATCCTACCTTAGCTAGTATGTTTCCATATATAGTTAGTTAACTTCCTATAGTTAGTTAACTTCCTCTAGCATGATAACGGAATCACTATCATGTATTTGTCCCGGTCGAGAGGGGCTCTTAACTACATGTGTTAATATGTTAAGTCATATTCGTCAACATTCTATAAATTAAAATGCTTCCCAAGTGTAGCTGAAAGTATCAATTCATGGCCTAAAAAAGGCATAACTGTACGCACATGACACAGCCACAGACGACCATACACATCCATCCACGCCATACATAGCCATATACAGCCATACACAACCATACACAATCACGATTTCAGATCTGAAAATCATAAAATTCGAGCGCTACCTCGCTCGCGTCAATTGGATTGTGGCTGCGGGTTACTTCGGGTCCCGGTGTCGGGCTGCTGGCGGGGGAAGGTCGGTGGTCCTGTTGGCTAGAGAAGCTCGGTGGTCTGGCGGTGTCGGCGACGCGGCTGCGATGAATATATTAGGAGAGCTCACAGAGGGTTGGGTCGGGCTGCGGCGTTGGTGCGGTGTCGGCCTGGCGACGGGCTGCTCGGTGGTCATTGTCGTTAGGGAAGCACGGTGTGGGCCGTGCGGTGTCACCAGGGTTCTCACTGGGGACTGAGCCGCTGCAATGTTGGCGGGACGGCGTGTTGGCGACGACGTTGGCTGGCAGAGGTCGATGGAGGATGGTAGGGGACGGCACCGGACAATAGTGGCGACGACCGTGGTGGTAATGGGGAGAGAGAGGAGGGGAGGAAAAGAAAATAGGAAAGGGAGGAAGGGGAAGCGGCGTTGAAGTTATACACTGAGGATTGCGACGGATTTCGTCGTAAAACCTTCCAGAAAATTTAACCTAGTTTAGCAACGGATCCCGTCGTAAAATTTCTATAATTCGCGACGGATCCGTCGAAAATAACATTTACATATTTTAACAAAAAAATTTATATATGTATATATATATATATATCGAAGTAAAATTATAAATATTTTTAAATATTAAGCGACGAAATCCGTCGCAATGATGTAATTACTTAAATTAATCTAAACCCTAAACCCTAAACCTAAACCCTAATCCTTAACCTTATACCCGAACTTTAAAACCTTACATCCATCATCCAAATATCACAACCGAGTAAACGAGTTACAAATCATCTATATCATTATTTAGAAGATAACAAATAGTTCAACATTAATTATACTACCACTTATATCTTATATATTTTTGATACATTTATAATTTAGGTACGATAAATTAATTCAAACTTTTCATTTGAAATGCATAAAAACTTTTAACTTGTAATTATCTTAATTTGGGGTAATGATTTCGAACTTTAACTTGTAACATGATTATTTTATATGTAAAAAAATCATTACATGACTTTTTTTTTAATACTAAGCGATGGATTCCGTCGCAAATTATCAACGTTGCGACGGAATCCGTCTAAGTAATGTAATTACTTAAATTAATCCAAACCATAAACCTAAACCCTAACCCTAAACCGTATGCCCGAACTTTAAGACTTTACATTCATCATTCAAATATCACAATCGAGTAAAGGAGACATAAATCATCTATATCATTATTTAGTCGATAACAAATAGTCGAAACATTAATTATGCTACACCTTAGGTCTTATATATCTTTTATAGATTTACAATTTAGGTACGATAAATTAATTCATAATATATAATATATATGCTCTGTTAGGAGATGTGAAGCTTGGGCGTTAGCACATGTCAAGAGAGGATGAGGGAGACCTAAAAAGACCATGAGAGAAACCTTGAAGTATGATATTGCCTATCATAATGTTACAGAAGATGATGTACATGACAAATTGGAATAAGGCCGTCGTATTCATGTAGCCGACCTCTCTTAATGGGATAAAGGCTTGATTTGTTATTGTTGTATATAATATATTGACATCAAACGTAGAATATTAATGAAAATTTTATTTTCTTACACACTTCGACGTATTTTACCCAAACGAACTTAAACATAGTAAACTTAAACAATGAACCTATTGCGAAGTACTTGTGTTTGCGATGGCTCCATCGCAATTACACTATGATTGTGACGGATCCGTCGCAAATAACTTCGTAACACTTAGGAAAAATTTGAGGAAAAAAGTTTGCATAAACCGTGATTTCACGACGGAATCCGTCGCATAAACTTCATTCACTGTTAAGAAATTTTAACAATTTTTGCCTATATAGTATTTCAACGGAATCCGTCATAGTTATAATATATGTCTACGACGGATATTCACTTTCCGTCGAAATTTTTTTCCAGTTATATTCATTTCCCCATACTTTCGTTTGTGACGGATCTGTCGCTGAATATAACATTTTGCGACGGGAATAGACCGTCGTATTTTTTTGTCGTCACAAATAACCCTTTTTTTGTAGCGACATCTGAATTGTTGAGGGATTTATGTGCCTATTTTGATATTATGGGGGGTTTCGTGCAAATGAGCAATAGTTTACGGGGGAAAATACAATTATCCCAATTTAATATTGTGATCCAAGTTTTTTCTTTAATTTACGATTAATCATCCTATGGAAATTAAATCAACCAAATCTTTTCGTTGCGTGATAATATCTTCTCAAATAATTAACTTTTTTTATGAACAGAGGTTATAAATATATTATGAGATGGGAATCACAGGTCTAGACACTCGAACGTTCGCATCCAGGAAACACACGTCATCGCTGAGGGAGTGGATTGGTCTAGTAAGTATCCGTCAATCAAGTTTTCAGATTCTTACGGTGATCTTGGTTTCATGCTTTCACATAAAGTGTTGATTGAATGGATCTCTTACATCAATGTCCAAAAAAGAACTCAAAAATAAAAGTAAATACTATTTCCTCCGTCCCATTTTATTTATAACCGTCTGATCCGTCACACAGTTTTATATGCGTATTGAATTTTTATGGAAGTTGATGAAAAAAAAATACTCCCTCCATTCCAAAATATAAGCAACGGTTTGATCTGACACGCGGATTTATGTGTATGTTGAATTTGTGTGAAATTTAATAAAAAACGAATATTTTTTTGATGGTAGTGCGATATATCGTAGCAGTTATGAAAGAAGATAGTGGATGTACTGTAACAGATGGTGATTGTTTTGGTTTTTTTTTATGTGAAAATGTTACTAAATATGATATATTGTATATATTTTGGGACGGTTCAAATAGACAAGTGTTACATATATTATAAAACGGAGAGAGTAGTGTTTTTTTTAGTGATAGTGGGATGTATGTAAAGTTTAGGAGAGAGAATGAGAGAGGAGAAGAAAAGAGATGGTGAGATAGTTTTATTATATTAATATAAAAGGTTTAGGGAGTGTGTGTCATGACATAGCTGTGTCTAACGATAAATAAACAGCTGATATTAAAACAGCACAAATTAAGGATTAAGATTAGAATGCTATTTTTTAATCTTAGTCATTTATTTTTAACCGTTTAATCTCAACTATTCATTTTTCACTAGATGCATTCATATCATGACACACTTTTTTTTTTCTTAATATAAATTAATTATCAAATAAAAAATAAAAACATTATAAATAAATTAAGACTCACAATTAAAAAAATTATAAATAAATTAAAAAGAACAAAATAAAAAATTAAAAAACGAACAATTTTCAAAAGCAAAGTTATGGGAGGGAATAATTTCCCTTTCCACACTCATTTCCTTTTTTTCCTTGGGACAAGAAAATAAAAGATATCTTTTCCACTTCCCCATTTTCTTTGCTTCCTTGCTTCTCTTTTCCACTTCACCCATTTTTGTGGGTTAGGGTTTCTCCAACTTGCTTCCCCTCAATCAAACTCCCAAAACTTCCCCAAATCGGTAATCTGTTCGCTCAAATCCCCAAATTTCTTGAATCATGGCTTGATATCTCATCTACCATCTAGCTCTCATCCCCTCTCGCGCTATCAATTGGTATAATTTTACTTGCTATGGTGCTTTTGTGTATGTGTTGTAGTGCTGTATCCATGCCCATGATTGATTTTGAGTTGTTTAGTAGGTTTTGTGTTGATGGGTTGTGTTAAATTTTTTACTTGAAGTGACCCAGTTTTTTTGGATTGTCTTTGTGGGTTCGGGTTGTAGTTCAGTTGTCGATTCTATTGATCTCGGTTTCATTTCGATGTGGGATGGCATGGATATTGATTTCTCTCCTTGTTGAGTCACTCTATAGTGGTGAAAGAAAATGTTAGTTTACACAATTTTATCAGTTGTGGTTTTGGTTGTTGTTTGAATATGTGTTAAGGTATCTTGTGGTTGGTTTTTTATGGCACTCATGGTGGAATTTTCCACTGAGTAGCAGTTTGCCGATATTAAGTACCAAGGGTAGCCGCGGTAACTTGGTTTACCTACAGGAGTAGGCTGATACTGTTCTTGTGTGCATTTGTGTCAATATCTTTTCACTGGTGCAGTATGCATTCTATTTCAGAGAAATTTGGGTGGTTTGAATGGTTGATGTTGTGACTTCTTAGGTGATGTATTTCTAGTTTGTCAAAACTACCTTATAAGTATGAGCATAGTAAAAGATAGGTTGTAGAATATATTAAAGTTTATGGTTGACTTCATTGTGAATTTTATTTTTATTATATTTTTTATTTCCAAGCTTAGTAGATATCGAAACCATTTTTGTTTTCTCCACTCTGATTGGGGTGTGCTTTACAGCTTCTGGGGTCTTCTGCTTCTTGTAGGTCGCTCTGGCGGCTCTGATTGCTGATAATGTTCGCTGCTGCTGATCATGTAAGTACATAACGCTGAGCTTGCATGGCAATTTCATTATGTATACTTCGAGCACTCATCAAATCTTGCTTATGGAATCTTTCTGATTTTATGGTGGTGACATTCAGGTCTTGTAGCTGTTGTATTAGAGCAAGTTCAATGCATCATGCTTTTTTGTTATAGGCATAGTCATATTTTGAGTATGAATAGTGCAAACTTGTCATAATTTGCAAATGTTCCTCCAATGCTATTGTGCTATATTATGCCATTGTCACTTAATGGATGGTCATGATTGAACCACATATGCCTAGTTAATTTTTATTTTTATTTTTTTTGTGTTTTTCATTTGTCAAAACATGTAGTATTGCTAAAAAATGACAATGGCTATATCTCTTGTTAAATATAGCATTTCATTTGGCAAAGCTAAAATTTGTCATGTGAAAACCAATACCATTGGAGCAAGACATTATGGAAGAATGGCTATAATTTAACAATGGCATCCCATTTAGCTTTCCCATTGAACTTGCTCTTATGTTATCATATCTTTATGTAGGCCCAATTTTGGCATTTGCGAGCAACGTTTTGCTTGTTTTAAACAATTCTAGTGTTTTAGTATATATGATGTAGAATGATGTTATTTTCAATATATTTTGGGGGCACAATTCTTGCTACCACGTTATTCATGATTTGGTCTTGTCTTTGTGGGTTTACAATCATGATTATCTTCCTTTCTTCAGAAGCAAAACGCCGTGCTGAACCCACATTTCTCAACCATGCCTTCTGAAGCAACTAAGGCTAATGGGACCCAAGACCACCTTGTTGATCCAGGCTTGTATTATCCTACTGCTATCAGCTATGGTTATTACGGTTCAGGTGAAAAAAGGGTCCCTACTCCCTAGCCGCTAATCCATACAATTCTTTGTTGAGGTCTTAATGTGAATCCTTTTTATCAATGACGTAGGAAATGAATCAACTGCAGAATTGGATGGTCAACAAAGGGTGTATGGCGTGGATGGTACAGATATCCACTACACGGTCAGTTTAGTTCTCGCTTGCGCTCTCTTATCCCTTACCATTTCCCCCCTGGTATCTGATATATACAAAATTGTGCCATATTTTCTGTAGGTTGCACAAACTGAGAGCTTGCCTTTTGTATATTATACGCCTAACTATGGATATGGAGAGACGTCTTTTAACCCATATAATCCTTACATACCCGGCGCTCTGATAGGACACGATGGCACCTACCTAGGAACACAGTCTTACTATACGCTTTCACCTTATCAAAACTCTCCTTCGTCAAGTCAATATCCTGCTAATGCTGTCAAGGGCATCGGTGGTGGTGGGAAACAAAAACTGCCTTCTTCATTCAAGGCATTTCCACAAAATCATTCAAAGCCTGCCTCCAATCAGAGGCATCCTGTGCCAAGGATGTCGGAGGGCTCCAGAGTGAACTCAGGGACAAGCAAGCTTCCTCTTGGACACCAATTGAGTGCTTCGGGTTCTGCTAGTATTTCTCATGGATCTTTGTCACCTGTGCCACAGGTATGCTGGTTTTTCAATGTAAAATCCAAAAAATGGTGCAATATGTCATGATAGCAAGCTTTGGCAACAAACAAAACGACTTCATTTTTGTTTCTATGGTGGTTGAACAATCTTGTATTCGGTAACTCGTGAAAGTTGAGTAGATCTGGGTGTCTGCTTGGATAGCCAAGCATTAAGGGAGAAGCAACAATGACACAGATTAGGATGGCATAATTTTACAGGAAGTCTATAAAAGAGGACTGCGTGCGACCCCCTGTCCATACCCGAAGAAATTGTCAGTTCAGTTAGCACCCAACTTTCCATTGGGTTCTTACAGTTTCAGATATCTAAATTTTGAACTGATTATGATGATTGAATATTCAGGGTGGAAATGCATCATTCTCACATCGAGTCACAGATAACATTTCGCATGGGAAGATTCCTTCACAGCATAATCATTTTAAAGTATCAGTCCCTGTGAATGGTGGTTTCTCTGGCTTTTCGTCTAGCACAAACAGTAGGATTCAGAGAGATGATTCATGGCACAATTTTTATTACAGAAGCCCCTTTAGTGATGGAACCCGGAGCCCTGATTTCTTGGGCGAGCAAAATCGTGGTCCTAGAACCGATAAATCAAAAAGTAAATTTGTTGTCAAAGCTTACACTACAAAAGCTGGACAAGTTGATTCACAGGGAAACATAGTGATTTCAGCAGATCAGTACAACAAAGATGATTTTCCAGTCGATTATGTCGATGCAAAGTTTTTTGTGATAAAGTCATACAGCGAGGACGATGTTCACAAGAGCGTCAAGTACAATATATGGTCATCCACGCCCAACGGTAATAAGAAGCTGAGCAGTGCTTATGAAGATGCACAAAGAATAGTTGCTGGAAAATCAGGAGCCTGCCCCATATTTCTTTTCTTCTCTGTGAGTATTTTGACTGTTGGATTACTTCTCTCATTTTAGTCATTCGCGACCAGTGTACGTTGAACTGGAACTGGCCGCTGTGAGTTGGCCTGTTCACCTCAATGCTGTCGTGTACATTGACCCCCAGGAAAATTGGCGTGAATCCTGTTTACTGCACTGGTTAGTTGGCCAAACTGTCGATTTTGTTAAGCCATCTTAAACTTTAGCTATCAGGTATACTTTTTCTTTTTCTTTTTTTCTTTTTTGGGGTCATGTTATCAGGTATTCTTCAGTTAATACGTGGAAAGCTAGTTATGTATATGAATCCCTTCAGAACTGTAGTTAGATATGTGAAGGGTACTGTGTGTGGCAGATACGTCACTAGAATATCCGGTAATTATTTGTGGGGATTGCTGTATCCCTGGGATGAATCCTATCTTGGATGCTGTTCAAATTCTGATGAACCTTCCATAATCCTTTTTTGCTGTTTTCTGGCAGGTAAATGCTAGCGGACAGTACTGTGGCATTGCAGAGATGGCTGGTCCTGTTGATTTTCTCAACGATATGGATTTTTGGCAACAAGATAAATGGAGTGGTAGTTTTCCTGTCAAATGGCATATTATAAAAGATACACCGAACTCAAATTTTCGTCACATTATACTAGAGAACAATGAGTATAAGCCCGTCACCAATAGCAGGGATACACAAGAGGTATGTATTAACAGTATTATGCTTTATTTGGGGCTTCAAGCGACTTGAGTGGTCATTGACAGTTTAATGTTTGGTGCTTTGTTTCAGATCATGTACGGGCAAGGAATCGAGATGCTGAAGATATTCAAGAGCTACGTACCGAAGACATCCTTGTTGGATGACTTTCTGTACTACGAGCACCGACAGAGGATCATGCACGACGAGAGAGCTCGCTCATTCTCTAGAATTAATGCTCATTCATCTGTGCCATCTGGGAAGTATCGGCCTCTGGTTGATCCGCCTGTTGATATGGGCGAAAAAATTGCCAATGCCTCAAGTAGCTCGGAAAAGAGGATGGCATCTGCTACCGAGTATTTTTCTCCAAACAACGATAGTCACAGGTCAATCTCAACGGTTTCTAAGGGAAGGGAAGAAAATGGGAGTAGAGTCTCTGACATAAACATGGGTTGTCTTACCATAAAGTCTGAGCGGGCTGATCACAACACTTCGGTTGGTCACTATGGTACGATCACCAAGGTTAATGGAAAGGTTGAAAACAGTGGTGGTGATGAAAATGGTGGTGTCTCTGACCTAGACCTCGGTGGTCTTGCAATTGATCCTGAGCTGGCTGTAAAAAATTCTGAGCAGGTCAATCACAAGAGTGCACTGCTTACAGGCAGTGTGCCTCCCGTTGACACGGTGACAGTGGGCTCCATGCCTGTGAAAGTTAACGCGTTTGCTAATCCGTCTGGCCTGCTTACAGTCGGGTCCATTCCTCTCGATGCCAGCACAGTGCAGCTCAAGGACACCGGACATGTGAGCAAAGAAAGTTCCTCGGAGAAATGAAGAGCTAAGTCATGATCTCTCGATCGTCTGGGCTGTTAGATCCTGTGCAAGGCAGTGATCCCCAGAAACGGGCTCATCCATCTTGCAACCGGCTCATCATCACGCGAGGTTCAGGGTGCTGCCTTTTGATTGTTTGTTTGCCGGCAGCTTCGTAAGGGCTGCTAATGGTACTGGTCGTTGCAGCACCTCTGTTCGTTGTGGCATTCTGCAAATTCCTGGCTTCGATGTTGGCGGTTGTTTTTCGTTCGTTTTTTTTTTTTTTTTTTTTTTCTGTTTATCTGATCATGATGACCATCTTGGATTCCAAATGTAGTCGCAGTTCGGCTCTTACTTTAGAGAAGCTTTGTTTTGAATAACTTACTTTATGATTTTTTATTTAAAATTTTAATCTAATATCTTCTGATCCAAGAGAAAAATGGGTGAAAATTTTTGAAGCCCCACTTGTGTAAATATTATACCTTCTTTTATTTTGCTTTCTATTTCCTTTAAGGTGGATCAATGATTTTTGTTTTTATTCTGCTTTTTGTCCTTGTGTGTCGTATCCTTTTACTTAAGTCTTTTCACGATATGTCTTGACGTGCCAAGATATGTCATCGATATTTTTTAAACTAATATATTTTAATATAATATTTCACAATCAATTATAAAATTAATTATATAAGATTAATTGTTTATATTATTTATATATATTAAAATTTAATATTTCATAATTAATCATAATCATTCATTTAAATCTAATATTTCACATTCAATCATAATCATTCATTTTAATCTTATGATTTTTTATTTCATATCTTATAATTTTTTATTTAAAATCTTAATATAATATCTTTTAGAGAAAAATACACTAACGATTACGATCGCTGAAAAGAATGAACGATACAGTGATTTTTGAAGTGGTGGGCCCAGCTCATGTAAATGTTATAACTCCTACTTTATTTTCTTTTTCCTTTAATTTGGATCAATGACCTTTTCATATTCTGTTCTCTTTGTCCTTGTGTGTCGTGTCCTTCATTCTTTTATGCTTATTCTTTCTTCAATTATAGAGTTACCGTGTGATTCTCGCTAAAAATCAAACGACGTCCATCGTTTGATCCGGACACTCTTAATTAAATATTTCACAATCAATCCAACATCATTCATATATTTTAATCTAATATATTTTAATTTAATATTTCATAGCCAATCATAAATTACATAAGGTAATTGTTTATAATATTTACATATATTAAAATCTAATATTTCACAACCAATTATAACCATTCATTTTAATCTAATATTTTACATCCATTTTAACCTTATGATTTTTTACTCCATATCTTATGATTTTTTATTTACGATAAAGATGAATATTTATATTAATAATTTATGTATTTTAGCTAGATAGGTTTTAAAAAATTTGTTTCTTGTGAAAGTATCAAAACTTATATTGCATAAAATTTGTGTGCATCATGCTTCGTAACAATATAGTGACAAAAAGATGAAAAACTTAAGATGAAAATATCATCTAGATAATCATTAATATAACTGCAAATCATAAATGTTCTGGTTCTATCCATTATGAATTCGTTTTTTTTTTTTCAATCAACAATAATTAGGATTTTAATACTTGCATTATAGTGCATTTGTTTCAATCAACTAACCTTCATTTTATGATGTGCTAGAATGATTATGTCTTCACCGTCAAACGCTTCAATATGCATAAGAAATATTATACAGTTTTCATAATAGACAATATATATATATTCAGAAACGTGAAGATAATAAAAACTTTTAAAAAATATATGTCGATCCAACAATCCACGGAACTTGTATTTACATACAAGACAAGAATCGAAAATATTCCGGAAATGTCTATATTCCTAAAATTCACATTTGATCTTGTAACGTCCCGAAAGGCACGTAACGTTATGCCATCACAAACCCAGTCCATGGCAATCCAACAATCCACGAAACTTGTATTTGCATACAAGACAAGAATCGAAAATATTCCGGTTATGTCTATATTCCCGAAATTCACATTTGATCTTGTAACGTCCCGAAATCCGGCATGTCCGGCACGTGACGTTATGTCATCATAGACCCAATCCATGACAAGGTCAACCAAACCAAACGGGTTTGTTGGTATATAACCTAGACAAACCTACTAAATCATTATCATTATAAACCTAGATGATATTATGCAAACCCAATTACATTACATTGTCCTATTGTCTACAAGTGATTTTCAATCAAATTATTTTATGGAGCATTTAATATATATTGAACAATGAGGTAAATAACTATATGCATAAAATCTCACTCTATCGCTTCAGCATTGTCCTGAGATGGATCTGTAAATAAAACACACAACTATGAGCTAAAAGCTCAGTAACCAGAAGTATATGTATTTGATTTGCAGGGTATTCCTCCGACTATGACGATCGATGAGTATCTGTAAAATATTTTCTAGTAGCCACGGAAAAATATGAGCGTCATATCAAACGATACACGTAATAATAACATATACGTCTTTGTCCTTTTTTATAATCTTTTACTTACTTAACCATCGTAAATCCGTATCTCGACATGTATAATAGAACTCAATGAGGACAAAAGATGAAGAGAGAATTTTTTAGACATAGACACTGATCTGGACCAAGTTCTCAGTCACATATCATTCACCGAAATCTTTTGAAAACCTGTTGTCTTTTGTAAAAGTGTTTCGTATAATTTATCTCTCGATAATTAATCGTTGTCGATTTAATTATCTCAAATATTTCATAATCATGTTCCGTTCAATAATCTCAGATTTTAAGCTTAAATTTGTAACTTTAAGGCACAACAATTTTGACGATGTAACGTTCACCGTTCATAAATTTTATCCGCACGTTCATTATATTCGTACCTTACGTAAATTTTATATCCATTATATATTTTAAAATCGAAAAATTTCTGGGATATTACATTATCTCCTACTTTTTAGAAATTTTGTCCTTGAAATTAAATTCAAGTAAAGATTAGGGAAGAAAAACCTAAAAAAAAATGATTCCTCTCAGATCAAAAACAAAGCTATACCCGATCTTAACAAAAATTGAATCCGATCATTCAACTAAAACCAAGTGATAAAGTAGAAAAACCCAATCTTGAAATACCATTTATGTGATGAGAGGTTGACCTAAACAAAATCAACACCCAAAGTCCCTTAACAGATCTAATCATAGAATGAAACGAGGAGAAAATTAATACCAGATTCCAAAGGCTCAGCATCAAAATAGAATTCAACTCAATAGAAACTAATGATCTCGTACAATTGAAGCAAATAACGGAAGGAAAACACGAGGTTACTTAAATATCATCTTACAATCACAACTCTATCCACCAAGGCACAAGATCAGGCATAAAGGACTTAAGATCAGTATAACTGATATCATGACATTTTTATCACTAGATCCATTTTCTCAGGTGTTGCGATGAACGCGGCAATGATACTAATGATCGCACCGATGAACGTAATATACACAACCACTATAAACAACTGACCAAGCAAGTACTTTTCTGGATGCATTGTTTTTGTCTTCTCGCGTTCTTCTTTTATTATTGAAGTGAAAGGATTCAAGAACTCTAAATCACAAGGAAGTTCAATGATGTTCCTTCACTTATTTATACCAAATGCAATGACGATAAAGTCTAAATAAAATCTGAATAAAATCTAATTAAAGACTAAATAAAATATAGATGAAATCTAGATGATATCTACATGTTCATGCTTCATTTATGGCATTGGATAGAGTGTTGACCCATTTATCACGCGTGGATATTATACATATATATTTTAACAAAATCAAATGAGATCTAAATTCAACAACCCAATCCTTTGACATGACTTAAAATCTCACTATTCTATATAATGATCACAACACATGTGTTATATTCATCCATATAGTTGGATAAATCGTTTCATTTTTTTTTCATTGGTACAAGATATAAGTATATCCTTTCATGTCCAAGAAAATTTGATCAGTATTAAAATATTTTTTTTGTCAATTAACTCTTTATGTTTTGAATGTCAAAATACAATCATATCTCATTAGATATATTTTCGTAATTCCCCAAAGACCTGAAACTGCAAAAAAAAAGAAAAAAGAAAAAAAAAAGACTGTTTATATATTAAGATTCCGCAAACGAAACAATAGTTAGAGCATTATAAAACTCAAATAGCTTGACGAAAAAATCCATCTCGTTTATATTTTCAATGTAAACTCAATCTTTTTGGGGATTGTTTTGTAAGCTTTAAGAAAAGTCAAGAGAGCATTGAAGAGATATTATAACACGCAAATCCAAGTCGTCATAGGTTATCAAAATTCAAACCAAATAATTTAATTAAACTGGTACAAAATGAGATTTTCAAACAATCTCAACCTTAGGGTGAAAGCTGGAATCCAATCCAATTAATGTGTTTAGTTGTAAATTAATATCGAATTTCAACCTAAAACGAACAGAGCAACTTTTTAATCCATCACAATATGTAATTGTGATTGATTTTGAAGAGAAACGAGGGTTCAAATTTGTAACGCCCCCTTCACAATACAGACCGACGGAATCTTAAAATACTATCTCAAACATATTTATTAACTTAATCAATATCCATCTTCATTTCTTGCATGCGGAAAGAAGAAAAAATAGAGAAACAAAAGAAACGCAACACCGTGAGCTATACGAGCTCAGTAACGTGCCAGCCCCCTTCTCAAGGGAAGCAGAAAAAGAGAAGAAGAGAAAACAATCTGTCCTGAGACCACAACAAAATCAATCTTGTAATTAACATTCATAACAGACCACAAATACCCTCTTGTTAACACTGTGACCTTGGTCAAACATGTAAATCCATAGCTTTTTCTAGAAGCTTAAAGTCCGGGGTCACTCGAAACAGGGGATCAACCTGTAACGA